>PVJH01034944.1:8989-20341 GCA_004026705.1 Nesogale talazaci
GCCCCCGGCTCACATTGCGGTAACAGTTCATGCACAGGGACTCGATCTCGGTGGGCTGCTGCTCCTCGTCCTCGGCGCTGATGGGTCGGAACAAGGTCCCCGGCGCCGGAGCCCGGGCCGCGCCGGGCGGGGGGGCGATGGCAGAGCCCGGGAGCCCCGGCTCCGCAGCGTCGGCAGCGGACATCTCGGCCACGCGCAGCGCAGACCTCAGTGGCCACTTCCGCCCCTCTCTCTTGGACTTCCTTCCTTCGCCATTTCCGCCCGCTGTAACCCCGCCCCTTCTTAAAGGGCCCGCGAGCTTGGGGCCCCGGTGGGCGGAAGATAGGCTCGTTGGGGGGACGAGCAGTGCCACCCTCGTCGATCGTGGCCTTCACCTCACGTCTGGCGTCACTTCCCCCTCTCACACGCAAGGCTCCCACCCACAGAGGTGTCTAGAAATTTATCTGCAAGATCCTTGCTGTGCAGGGGCCTGGGTGTTGGCCACTCATTCATACGCTACTTTACGGGACCCTTAGTCCTTAGTTCCGGACCCTGCTTTGTGTTGGGGGGGGGGGGCACTCCCTAATACTCCTTCCCTTCTCTCAGCCCCTCAATACCCTTCTCTTTCGTTAACCACCCCTCTCACGCGCTCCCAAACCTCAAACACAAAACCCTCATTTGTAAAGTCCTCTATCCCACCGCTGTCAACCCCAGCTGACACTTTTTTCCATTTCCTAACAACAAAAACCTGCTTTTTCTTGCTTTTGCTTTTTCAGCAACCCTTTCTTTCTGGATCCTTCTCTCCCTGGATTGAGCCCACTGACCAGTGCTGTAAGTGGGAGTTCTCCAAGCGCCAGGGGAAGCGGCTCACCCAGTGAACATGCTGACCCAGATTCAGGTGGCCCCAGTTTCAGAATACTGGGGTCCCTGCCCATAGGAGCTGAAGAGGACATTCAAGCGGGAAGGGGCAAGGGCTTTGGGGTAATGCTTTCTTCTGTCTTCCCCATGCCCCAATTCCAGAGCACATACCAATGGGGCACATACCACTGGGGCCGTTTGAAGGTTAGGGGCTCAGTCATTCAGAGACCATTCCGAAGTGACCCAGCAAGAACAAAGGACACAAGCCAACCCAGGAGTCTCGGTTCCCCAGGAGCACAGATGCCCCAGTGACAGCCTGCACCTCCTTTGCACCATCATCTTCGTCTGAGCAGGCGAGGAAGGAGGCCAGGACACAGAAAGGTTCTCTAGCATAACACTCACCCTGCCAGCCGTGACCGACAGCTGCATCTAGCCCAGAGTCCCTGAGCAGAGGCCAGCCAGAGCCAGGTCTCTTGGGCTGACCTGGGCAGACCAAGGTCAATGAAGCCACCAGGAATTGGAGTGGGTGAACGTGTGCCCTGGGCATACGGGTGAGCCCGCTGCTTTCCGTCATGACACAAATGAGAGACACGCCAGGCAAGCAAGCTGCTATCATAAGCGTCTATTTCATTGGAGTCCAAAGACTCATTCAACTTGGGAGGCTGGGGCGAGGGGCTGTGGGTGGGTAGAACACAAAGTCTGCTCCACAGGAGGCTTAAGAAGCCCCCAGAGTTTGGAGAGTTCCGTTTACAGACAAAAAGTTCTGTGAGGAAACATGGACTCTGCCCCCTCCTGTCATAACCCATAATCCCCACCTATCCTATTCACCAGCCTTGGAGCCAGCAGAAATGCCTCTCTCTCTCTCTCTCTCTCCTTCCCCCCTTCTTCACCTCCCCCCCTCCACATTTTTTACCTTTCACCCTCTATTCCCCCCAACAGAAGCTGGCAAGGCAGCCATGGGAATAAAGCGCCCCTCTTTGTAGACCATCAGAAACAGGGACCCCAAGCACAGGGCTGAAGCGGCATGGGCTTCTAGTACAATCGGAAGGGGCGCACGGTGCCTTCTCCCCTCCCTCCACCCCTGGCTGGAGCGACTCTTAAGGATCCCCAAATGACCACGGGGAGCCGGTTTGGGTAGCCTGGTGAGTGTAATGCATCCGGATTGGGGAGGGGGGTTGCCCCAAGAGGCAGCGCACTGCATCCCCGGGGGTTTGTCCTCTACCCTCTGCCCAAGGAGCACGCTAGAGGCCCAGACTGGGCGCCGGGGTCGGGGGGGCCCTTGGACATGCCGACCCTCAGGCTTCCCCAAGCTGGCTAGGGCCCTGGCCGTGGAGGCTGTGGTTGATGTCTTCCCACAGGTCGTCCAGGCGGCTCTGCAGCTTGCCCAGGGCCTTGGCCGGGTCGGCGTGCAGGAAGTCCGGCGCGAAGGCGCTGTGGCTGGGCGGGGGCGGCGCCAGCTGCTGCTGCATCTCCTCGGTCTCGCGGTCGATGGCCCGCGTGAAGGCGGCGATCTGCAGGAAGGTGTCGTGGCGGAAGGCCTGCAGCCGCTGGCGGACCTCCTCGGAGAGCGCCTGCGGGTCGGGGGCGGCGCCCTCCTCGGCGCCGTCGGCGCCCGCGCGGACGTAGGCGCTGAGCTCGTCGCGCAGCTGGTCCAGGTTCTGCTGGATGCGCGCGTGCAGCGTCTTGGCCTTGCGCGTGAGCTTGCGCGAGAGGCCCTGCACGCAGCGGCTCAGGCGCGCGGGGCTGACGGGCGCGTGCGGCGCCACGCTGCGGTGCAGCTCCTGCACGTGGTGCCCGATGCCCGCCACCAGGCGCTCGGCGTACGGGTGCAGGAGCGCCTTCACGCGGCCCGTGGTGTGCGCCACGTGCCTCTGCAGCCCCTGCAGCAGCCCCCGCGCCTCGTCCACGCCCCCCAGCACCTGCGTCTTGGTGCCCTCCCCCACCAGGCGCAACTGCTCCTGCAGCTCCTGCGCGCGCTGCGCCACCTGGTCCAGCAGCTCGGCCGTGTAGGGCTGCAGCTGCCGCCGCAGCCCGGCCAGGTTCCAGCCCACGTGCTCGTGCACCTCGGCCATGTAGGGCTCCAGGCGCTCCCGCACCGCCGCCAGCTCGGCCTCCAGCTGCTGCCGCATGCCCTCTGCGTCCTCTGGGAGGCCAGGAGGCTCCCGCCCCTGCCCGCTCAGGGGGCCCAGCTTCTCCAGCAGCTTGTCCATGGTGCTGAGGTCTCCTTCAAGGTCATCTTTCAGACTCCTAGGGGAGGGGGCACACCTCCAGGCCATTAGATGACTAGCCTCCAAGACCAGGACACTGTCCACCTAGCCCCTGGGGGACACCAAGGCTCTAAGAACGGGGGAGTCCTGGTCCTAAGTCCAGGCTAGCTGGGGCGCCCCGTCTCACAGAGGCTCGGCAGGGAGGAGATGTCTTCTACCAATCCACATCCATCACCACACTGCCCAAGAAAGCACCCCCGCCCCCCACGCTCACATGACCTTTGTTCTGGGCCCACAGAGGCCCCTACTGGCTGATCCCAGGACCCACACCCCAGTGGGACTGGGGCAGTGACAGTCCTGGAGGTGCAGAGTGCTGCAGATCCCCGACTGGCCAGGACAGGTGAGCACGCTGAGGGGCATCGGCCAGACCTTAGCCAGTGACTGCTACAGCGGCGGAGGAATCATCTCTGGCCCCCTCTGCCCCAGCCCCGGCCCTGGCCACTCACGAGGGCACCCTTGCCAGCTTCTGCTGCTGGAGCTGCTCCATCTTGCCTTTGTTCCTGCTGCTCTGGCTGAAGTAGTCCCAGAAACCTTTCTGCGCCTGTGTGACTGAAGACACTGTAGCGAGATGGGGCAGAGGGTGGGGGGTGGATTAAGGTCTGAGTTCTCCCCCTCAGGCATACAGCCCTTCTGTCCAACCTGCACCCCCACCGGAGGCCCGGTTTGGACACCCACCTGAGAAGAGGGTCAGCACCCCGATCAGAACTGCAGCCCTGCTTGCCATGGTCCACTCCGCAAAGATGGAGGCCTGGTTGAGAGGGAGGGACAGAAGGAGGGGTGTCTGTCATGGTGGATGGCCTCACTCAGAACCCTGACTCAAACCCTGCCAACCCTTTCTTGGGGCCGGAGAAGGAATGGGGTGTCTTGCTCGGTGAGGGGGGTAGGTGGAGGACCTCCCCCCCCACCCCCCCCACCCCCACCCCCCGCCTTTCTCATCCCAGCCTCATGATGTGTGTGAATGAGGAGCTTAAACCACTTTATAAAAGTCCCTCCCCACCACCACCCTGCACAAGACCCAGGAGAGCCCCTTAGTCACCCTCCCTCGTGGTCCAACTTGCCCTCAAACGGTTGGGGAAACTGAGGCATACCATGAGGGGGAAAAGACAACGCTGCCAAGGAACTCCAAGAAGATGTCCTCGCTTCTTCGTCAACCGCCAGCTCTGGGCTGAGCACACTAACCCCTCCCTCCCGCCGGCAACTCCCTGGCTCAGGTCTGGGCTCAGAGAGCAGACATTCCGCTTTATACGCCGGGAGCCCGGGCACCTGGCAACAAGTGCCCAAGTAAACACCACGTGGAGGGTCAAAGAAGATGACCTCAGTTGCCCCCTAGCACTGACCTCCTGCCCTTTCCCCAGCACCCAGAGGGTTAAGGAATGTTCTAATGCCCCCGTAAGAGACGGACGGACTTCCGAGAAAGTTGTTCTGGGAATGGGATTGCACTCCAGACCCCATGACCTTCAACCTTTCCACTGGCCTGTCGGCTGGCCCACCACGTGGAGACAAGCTTGTTTGTCCACCGAGGGCCCCTATCTTACTCAACTGCCCTGAGTCACCGCACCCAAGACAGGCATGGAGAGAGTCCAATTGCCGGCCAGAACCTGGCAGCCTGTGACTGAGGAGGACTGGCGGCACTGTGAGGGGGACAGATCCTCCCACAACCTGCACCTGCTTTGTGAAGTGCTCCTGGGCCCAGCAAGGGGAGGGAGGGAGGGAAGGCGAAGATGAGGGGCTTCTGAGCCCAAGGATGTGGAGCAGGAATGGGGTGCCTGCCGTGGCAAAAGTTGAACTCCCCTCAGGATGTCTCTAGTGAGGGGAAGTAAAGAGGGCCTGCTCCTTCTCCAACGGCGTCCCCAGCTCCTGGTTCCTGCTCCTCAGTCCTCCCCTGGGTCCATCGCCCTCACAGCTCTCCATCTTTCTCCCCTTGATTCCTCCATGCTCACCTCCCATGGTCCTCTCTGCACAGGCCTGGCCAACCACGCCTTTTCCTGCGGTAGCTCATCCTCACCCCATTCCAGTCTCGTCTCCTGAAAACAAAAGGCCTGACATGGCTTGAACTCACTGCCTCCTCTGGCCCCTTTGTGTATGCCACTGCCTCTGCTTGAAAGAGCCCACCCCCTAATGCAGCAGCTCTCCCCCTTCCTCGTGCTGCGACCCTTTCATACAACTGCTCATGTTGTGGTGACCCCCCCCCAACCTTAAAATTATTTTCATTGCTATTTCAGAACGGTCATTTTGCTACTGTTTTGACTCAGGTGACCCCTGTGAAAGGGTTGGAGACCCAGAGGTTGAGCATTGCCGCTCTGATGAATGTGGGAGGAGCCCTGGTGGCACAGTAGTTTCTTGCTGGGCTGTTAACTGCACAGTCAACAGTTCGAAACCGTCATCTTCTCTGAGGAGAAAGGCAGCTTTCCACTCCCAGAAAGGAGTACAACCTCAGAACTCATACAGGCCATTCTACCCAGCCCTATAGGGTCACTGTCAACACTGACTGGATGGCAGTGAATTTGAGTTCAGTAAAGGTCATTTGATTCAGGCGTGTTTTATATTTGCTAGCATTCAATCCAGCTCTAAGTGACCAAAAAAAGCAAAGCAGAAAAAAAAGAAGGCAGAATGTAATTTAAGCAAAACAAAAACCTTCTTTTTCTCTCTTGTGGTGTTAAGTGCCACCCATGGGTTCCTGCGTCGGAGCCCACTGTTGCCACTCCTGTTTCACTCCAGCTCAATGAGGACCTTTTTCCCCACTGCCCCTTCACATTGCCGAAGCATGAGGTCCCACTCAGGCCCTGGTCTCTCCTGAACACATGCCCACAGCATGGAAAGCAATGTCTTGCTCTCCTCACCTCTAACGGACACTCTCTTGAGTACTTCTTGCAAGACAGATGGGTTTGTCGTTTTTTGTTTTGTTTTTTTTTTGCAGTCCACAATACTGTCGACATTATTCTCCCACACACAATTCAAACTCTTCGATTCTTCTTCTGCCTTCCTTTTATAGTGTCTAACTTTCATATGTGTTTGAGACCATTGAAAATACCCTGGCGGGCTGAGCCCTGGTGGTACAGTGGTCGTGCGCGGGACTGCGGCCCACTGGGTCGGAGGTTCAAATCCAGCAGCAAGGCTGGGGCTCCCACTCCCACCAGAGGGCAGTGATGCCTAAAAGAAAAAAGGAAATACCCTGACTTGGCTCAGGCACACTGTAGTCCTCAAAGAAGCATCTTGGCCTTTCAACACGCTGAAGAGGTTTCGCAGCAGATTTACCCAGTCTCTTGACTGCTACTTTCATGAACATTGGTTATGCATTCAAGCAAGACATAACCCTCATGATCCTTGACAATTTCTATCTTTTCTCAATTTATCATGATGCTACCTACTGATCCAGTTGTGATTCTTGACATTGTCGTCCACACGGAAGGCTGCAATCCTTGATCTTCATCAGCAAATGCTTCAAGTCCTCCTCCCTCCAGCAAGCAAGGTGTCTGCATAGCGAACGTTGTTAATAAACCTTCCTCCGATACTGATGCCACATTCTTCATATAAGACAGCTTCTCAAATTATATGCTCAGCATGCAGATTCAGTAAGCATGGTGAGAGGAGATACCACCCTGCCACACACCTTTGCTGATTTTAAACCACCCGGTAAGTCCTTGTTCTGTTTACACCGCTGTTTCTTGATCCACGTACAGGTTCTGCATGAACAAAATGAAGTGTTCTGGAATTCCCATTCTTCTCAAGGTTATCCATAATGTGCTATGATCCCGACAGTCCAATGGCTTGGCCAAGTCGGTAAAACACAAGTAAACATCTTTCTGCTATTCTCTGCTTTCAGCGAAGATCCTTCTGTTATCACCAATGGTACGCCTTTTCCCACACCCTCCTCCAATTTCAGCCTGAACCTCGGGCAGCTCCCTGTCAATGGACTGCTGCAGCAAGAGTGGGATGATCTTTAGCAAGTTTGGCTTGATGTGATATCAGCGATACGGTTCTGTTGCTCTCTCCAGACCCCCTTCTGTCTTGTGGCACTCAGCCTCAAGAAGTCACCGATGTCCAGTTGCTTGACTTCCCCACTGCCACTGTGAGCCACACAGTCCACGGGCCCTGATTATGGAGTCAGGTAAAATCAAATTCATAACTTTACTCTTTAAAAAAATCATTTTATTGGGGACTCTTCCAGCTCTTAGAACAATCCATTGTGTCAAGCACATTTGTAGATATGTTGCCATCAACTTTTTCAAAACATTTTCTTTCTGCTTGAATCCTTGGTATCAGCTCCTCTTTTTTTTTTTTTTTTTAGGCATCACTGCCCTCAGGTGGTGGGAGTAGGAGGCCCAGCCTTTGCTCCTGGGAGCCGGAATTGAACCTCCATCCAGTGGGCCGCAGTCCCGCGCACAACCACTACGCCACCGGGGCTCAGCCAGCTCCTCTTTTTTATAAAAAAAAAATCACGTTATTGGGGGCTCATACAACTCTTATCACAATCCGTACATCCATCCATTGTGTCAAGCTCATTTGTACATTTGTTGTCATCATTCTCAAAACATATTTTTTTCTACTTGAACCCTTGGTATCAGCTGATCATCTTTCCCCTTCTTCTCCCCACCCTCATGGGCCATCGATAATTATAAGTTATTATTATTATTATTTTCATATCGTTCACCATCTTACATGTCTCCATTCATGCTTGTGCTGTTCGTCACCTGGGGTGGGGAGGATGATACATCAATCATTGCCATTGGTTCCCCCGACCCTCATGATATCGCTACTCCCATTGGGCAACTTTACTCTTTGCTCTGTTCTTAGGGATGTTGCTTAGTGGTAGAGCTGTGAATATTTATGTAGACTTCATAGCGTAATCCCTACTAAGGCTCTAATCTTTGATCTTCATCAGTAATTCAAGTCTTCCCGACATCCAAAGCAAAGTGTGTCATCTGCATATCAAAGGCTCCTACTGAGTCTTTCTCTAATTCTGATGTCACCTTCTTCATTGAGTCTAGTTGCTCAGCTTGTAGGCACAGGATGTAGGTGAAGTAGATGCCATCCTGACCCACTCCTTCCCTGATTTGGAACCACCGAGTATCCCTTTGTTTTGTTTGAAAGACTGCTGCTTATGGTGAGGCTTCATGTGTGCACAATTACGTGTTCCAGAATTCTCCTTCTTCATGTTATCCATAGTCTGCTATGATCCACACAGTCTAAAGCCTTTGTATTCTTCATAAAATATGTAAGCATATTTCTGGTATTCTCTGTGTTTAGGCAAAATCCATCTGACATCAGAATTGATACCTCTCATCTCATGAATCTGAACCTGGCTTTAATTTCTGGTAGTTCCCTGTTGGAGTGGTGCTGCAAATATTTTTAAGTTATCTTGAGAAAAATTTTACTTGTGTGCGATGTTAACGACATTGTTCAACAATCTCTGCATCCTGTTGGATTTTTTTAATTGTGCATTAGGTGGGGGGTTTGCTCCTCAGATAATCATTTTTTGCATTCACCAACTTAGATATCTTTTCAAGCCCCCCAATAGCTTGCCCTGTTTTCTTCCTCCTCCTTTTCCCCAACTCCCTGTTGTATCAAATAATCTTCCTCTTCACCCAACTTGACACCTGCCTACTGGCCTGTTGTTTCTTTTCTCCACCCTTCTCTCACTTCTCACAACCACCAAAGTTTGTTTCTTTTAGTGTTAGCATCCTGTGCTTGACTTAAAAAGTCACATCAGTGGTCCCATATAGGACTGTTCTTTTGTGATTGACTTTCTTCAGCGTAATGTCCTCCAAATCCATCCATGTTTCAATTTCAATAGCTTTAATAATGTGGTGGTATACCATTGCATGTAGGCACCAAAGTTGATTTATCCATTCTTCCACCAGTAGGCATGGGGGTTGCTTCCATCTTGTTGCTATTGTAAATGAAGCTGCAATGAACAGGGGTAAGCAAATACAAGGGGGTAGCCCCCCAAGCCCAGAGCTCCCCTCCCCCTCAAAGCTATGTATTTAAATTTTTTTACAGAGCAACGTTACCACCTTCATAGTACTCTCCATTATACTTAATTCATTGGTCAAGCCTATGATTCCATTCTTGGAAACATTTTTCAAATTCATCTGTTTGGATGACTGAGAGTACCTCCCTTATTGTTCCCTCTTCTATGTCATCAAACGCTATCCTTTCATGCCCCCACTTCATTCATGGAATCAAAAAGAAGCTGCAGGGAGCAAACTCGGGTGAGGAAGACATGTGGGACAAGAGAGGCATGCTGACTTCTGCCAAAAACTGGCACGCTGAGATGGTTGTGAGAGCAGGAGTCATGTCGTGATGGCAAACCCAGTGCCCCATCAGCCACAACTCTGACCTTTCTGGTCTCACCCTGTTATGCAATGTTTTCAGGACCTCTAACTAGAAAGCTTCATTAGCAGTCTGACCTGGTGTAGCAAACTCCAAATACACTATCCCCTTCACATAAAAAAAATGAGCACCATTTTGACCTTTGGTTTCACTCGACGACCTTTTTTGACCTTTGGTTTCACTCGACGACCTGCTTTTGGGTGAAGTGATGAGGGCATCTTCCACTGACTTGACTGACATTTGCTTTAGGGTCAAACGTATAGCACCATGTCTATTCATCAGTAATGACCTTTCATCAGTAATAACCTTTCATCAGTAATGACCTTGGAGAAAGTCTGGGTCACTTCCCAGTTGTTCTTTCAAAGCATGGCATGTTTCCACTCGATGCTCTTTTGGTTGTTCAGTCAGAACCCGAGACATAAGTTTCACAGAGATTCTTGTCATTCCCAAATCAGCCATTAAAATGTGACAAACTGCACTCCAAGGTAGTCCTGATAACGTCTCCATCTCTCCAATGACCCATCCTTGTTCTTCAAGGACAAGTGCATGGAGTTTGTCGACATTTCATCAGTTTGGAAAGTTGACAGACATCCAGAACGAGGTTTGTTATCAAGCAATTTTTACTTCATTTAAAAAAAAAGTTTATTTCATCTTTTGGAAATTAGAAAACCACGCATACATTTGAGTTTTTCCCATTGCACTGTCCTTGTAAGCTACAACAGTTTCTGCAGCAGTCTTGCCAAGCAGGACACACAATTTCACAGCTGCATGCTGATCTCTTAAATCAGCCATCACCAAAAAAAAAATGAGGTTCAAGAGAAATTGCTTTTAATAAAAAATCCACCGTGATCACAGAGGATCTTCCCAGGATATGCCACTGGGTGCACTAAGAGTAAGTTGCTTGATGCTTGCCTAGCAAGAAAAAGGCAAACTATGAAAGTTCTACCCAGCAGGACTTTTTCCTGTTTGGGTTTGTTGTTTGTGGGGTGGGGGGGTTGTGGGGGAGGGCACCCTCATATGTGTGTGTGTGTGCTGTGTTATTTCTTTTTGTAGGGTATATACAAACGAGCACTGTTGCTGGGTCATGTGATATTTCTATTCCCAATTGTCTGAGGAAGCACCACACCACTTTCCACAGTGTTTGTTCTGTGTTCCAGTCCCACCAGCATTGTATGAGGGCTCCAACCTCTCTGTACTCTTGCCAGCACTTGCTTTTTCCTATTTTGGCTGATAATCATGGGGTCAGGCGGCATCTCATCGCTGTTTGGGTTTGCATCTCTCAGATGCCTCATGACAGCATGCATTTCTTCATACATATGTTGGTCACCTGTATGGCTTCTTTGACAAACTGCCTCCTGATATCCTCTTCCCACTTTTTGAATTGGGTTATGTGTCTTTTTCTTTCTTTTTCTTTTTTTTTTCAGCATCACTGCCTCTGGTGGTCATGGGCATTAGCCAGTGCTGTTCCTGAGAGCTGCCGCTGGATTTGAACTGCCAAGTCCATGGGCCACAGTCCCGCACTCAACCACTTAAGCCACCGGGGCTCAGCTATGTGCCTTTTTCTTGTGAAGGTGGTGAGATTTTTCTATAGACTTTAGGAATGAGTCCCTTGTTCAATAAGTCATTCCCAAAAATCATTCACCAGTCTTTTTATTCTTTTGGTGAAGCTTTTATTTCTTCCTTAAAATGAAGTCTTTAGGGGAAAGATAGCAACGAATAGCAGAGAAAAGGGGCACTACCCCACCAAAGGGGAGGGTATTGTTTATATCTCCACAGGGAAGAGAGGCCAAACTTAAACCCGGTGTTCTAGGATGTGAATGCAGTGTGATGGTTTGGAATGAGGAGTCAGTGAAGGGGTCTGAGGGTCTGGTCCCAATCCCAACTCCATGGACAGCTGTCCCTCCCCACAGAAGAA
>PVJH01034945.1:0-20154 GCA_004026705.1 Nesogale talazaci
AGGGTGCATGGAGGAGACTCAATTGTTTGGAAGCCATGCTGGTGAAATGACACTGGAGGCCTTTCCACCTCTGATGACTGTGATTTGATGACCCCTTGATTGCCATCAGGTGATAGATGGTGATTGCTGAGATGAGAAAGTTCCCAGAGTTAGGGTCCTTGAGAGACACACCAATGTAACTCATTTTACTTACTCTTTTTATGATGCCCAGAAAACTATCCCAGGTTAAAGAACACCATGTATGCTAATCACATAAAATTGTATTTTAAACCAAGTGCACTCAGATGTTAAAACAAGGATGAACAAAACACACGTCTTGGTAGGAAATGTAGCTTCCTGATTTAGGAAACTCAGCCGTGACCTTGATCCTCCCCAATGGACGTTGCTGTCCTTTTGCAGCCCCTGCCCACTGGGTCAGGGCTTGCATAGCAGGTTGCTGCTGGTAGTGTCCTCTACTCCATATCAACTCATAGCCATCCTTTGCACAACCAGAAGAAATGCCTTCCAGCCTTCACCGTCCTCACAATGGAATCTTTGCTGGGCTGGTGTCCATTGTTGCAGTCACTGTGTCTGTCCATGTCATTGAGACTCTTTCTACTTTCCAAACTTGTACAAAGTACTTGAAAGGAAGCCTTCTATCTTCACTTCTGCCTTCTATCTTCACTTCTAAGGAACAATCCATTTGTACTTTTTCTAAGATAAGAGGTGCTCATTCTTCCATTAGGCTATGATAGCAGAGCACAATTCCAAGGCATCAATTCTTCTGCAGTTTTACCTATTCATTGTTCATGTGAGTGAAGATATCACTCTTTAGGTCAGGCGCCCTTCAAAGGGATGTCTTTGCTTTTGAACACATTAAGGAGGTCTTGTGCAGCAGATCCTCTCAAAGCAAATTCATTTCTTGACTCCAGTTTCTATGGGCATTGATTGTGGGTCCAAGTAAAATGAAATCTGTGCTAGTCCAGGTAGACTAGAGAAACAATTTCATAAACATGCATATGTGTATTAGAAAAAGGTTTATATATAAAAGTAATTTAACATCAAGAAAACATCCCAGTCCAGTCCAGTCCAAGGTCATAAATCCGATATTAGCCTATATGTCCAATACCAATCTAGAAGTCATCTTCAGACTCACGAAGCACATGCCACAACACCAGAATTATCACAGGCCAGTGGGTGCAGAGTCTTGTGTATCTCTGGTGGTAGAAGAATCCCCGTGCTGACAGGGTCTCCCTATGGCCCCTCTAGTTTCCAGGGCTCGGGGTCTATCAGCATGCTGTCATGTGTCTAGTCAGCTGCAGTGTCTCCCAGGGAGTGAGATAGTGTCTCCTGCCTCCAAGAAGGAATGACCAGATTTTCCAGAATTCTCAGAGGAGAAAGCAATGCCCACACAGAGGTCTCATTGACTATCTCCTGATTGATAGTGTAGACTCCACCCCTGCACTCTCAGTCCTCAAATTGTCACCAGATTAGGGGGCTGCCACAAAATCCTAGCATCAAAAATGTGGTGAAAGTCATGTGAGAGTGTCCAGTACAGATTAGTAAATAAGAACAAAGAAATCCATGTTTGTCTTGATTTCTGGCCAGTTCATCACCGCTATTATGCCAAGTGTCATATGGTTTATAGATACAAAAGAGTTACTCAAAGACTAAATGCTAAGGGAAGGTGAAAGAAAAGACAGTAGGCTAGAAGCCATGGGATAAAGTGATTCTTTAGATAAAGTGTTGAAGGAGAGTGCTGGAGGCAGGGAAGATGGGGAGGAGGAGAAAGGCAACGAATACAAGAAGCCTAAGAAGGAGTCTCAGTCAGCACTGCCATCATCAATTAGAAATTATTGATTGGCCTACAAACATCTGGGCATGCAGCCATGTTACAAGCAGAGTTCAGGCAAGACTGAGTTGCAGAGATATGCATTAGGAAAATCTCTATGCCCATGAATAGGCTGTTGCCTGAATTAACTGCTTTATGCCACTAGCAAGGACATGGAGAAGAAAGATGGGAGTCAGGATAACAGGGTAGATATCATCTCTGCTTTCTCCCTTACCTTCTTACTCCCATTCTCCTTTCCTAAAACAAAGACATATCAAAGTATTTCTCTGTACCAGGCACTGTGATCCTAATAGTGCAGAAAACTCTAATCCTTGCCATCTATTCAGAAATCAACATTAAACAAATAAATGCCAAGAAAGATCAATCATGTGCTGGGTCAGGATTTAAAGATACACAAAGAAAAGAAAAATGTGGGCATTGTAGGTAGAGTCATCAAAAGTCTCAGTTTGCCTGGGGGGTTTGCCCTGGAGTGTTTACGAAGAGGATTACTTTAAAACATTCTGATTTGAATTGTATGTTCTCACCTAGCATAATAGCAGGCATGGTGCAGATACCTGACAAACATCATTTGATGTGATTCAGAATTGACTTCAGGTGTCACGTTGTCCAGTTGCAAACACTGAAGTGCCTGTAGGCCTATATCCTAATAGCTTTAAATGTGTTTATACTTTTGACCTTCGCTATCACCTGCATAGCCATAATCACTCAACCCTGGGTTATCTGAATTTCCAGGGAAGTTTTTGGACTTGCTTCCAAGTGCCCATAGCCTCACTCCCATTCTGGCAACTTTCTGCCTAGAAGCAGAGAGTCAGGGAGAACCACCATGAATGACCTCAGTGTCCTTCCTCACTGAACTTCTCTATGTCAAGCCTTGTGCTGGGCACGAGGAATTCAAACACCTCAGAGCAGGTGACCACCCCTAGGGAATTGACATCTTGGGGAGATAGGCATTTACAAACAGCTATTCTATGTGCTTCAATAGAGACAAGCACAGAAGCAGCCCATCCAAGGAGGCAACACTTGATATGATTCACAAAGGTTTCTATGTGAGGAGGGAGCTCTAAACAAGGAAGCAGCATGCATGACTTCCTCCAGAAGGAGAAATACTCACGAGACTGCATATTAGTCATATGACTGGTACTCCAGAAAGGCAGAGTGAGGGGATGGAAGGGTAGGGTGCATTTAAGGCATTGTTCTGATGAAAATGGAGAGTCACTAAAGGATTTAAGCCAATGAATGATAGGATCAGGTTTGAATTTCACAAAGATACTTCTTGTGTCTGTCAAGCAGATACATTTGGAGGGTACCAGTGTAAAAATTTGGAAACTATTAAAGCATTTTGCTGTGATCTTTGCAAGGAGAAAGGGCCTATAGATATTAAGGGGGAAAACAGATGAGGGACTTAGTGACTGTGACTGATTGGAGAATGAGTCTTGGATAGCACCCACATTTTTAACTTGGTGAGTGGAGTACAGGGTGTTATCCTGTCTGAGAGGGGAACCCAGGATGAACACCAAATGTGATGACAAGGAAATGCATCCAGTCTTCTATGTGCTTTGTTTGAAGCTGCATAGGAGGGATTAATCCGATGTGAATTCTAAGCCTCCTGAAACACACCCTTCTACATCCTTCTAATCTGGTAACAGGAGCCTGACGCCCTGGTGTGGGAGACATTACTGTCTTCTTCAAAGATTGATTTTCCATCCTTGGGCTCACTAAATCTTTAACCCCTCTCAGAGGCATTGGATATTAAAAGATAATGCTGACAAAAGAGTTTTTAACCCAGAGGACTATTCTACATCTCCAGTATCATGTACGATTGCATGTTCTGCTTTATTGATCATTTCCCATGAACCACATGACACTTGTTTGCGAGTCATCATTGAAATTCCTTTGGGTCAGGGTGAAGCTGCTTCATCCTTGAGCTCCTGATTCCCTGACTCTGAGCAGGTGCACAGCAGAGCATCTACAGGCAACGTTGGGTGAACACTGAAGCACACTCAGAGCCTCCATGATTTGGTTTTAGAAAATGTGTTTGGTAGAGAGAATCAACTAAGCTGCAGACCTCACACTTAGCTCACATCCTTCATTTCCCTGCCGCCACCACCCCCACCATGTCTTCCTTCATGGAAGACATTTTGTTTCTGGACAGAAACACTCTTTTAAGTTCTCCTGCAACTTATTAGGTTTCTCCTAAAGTTCCAGGGATGGAATCTGAGGTGGCATCACATACCCTCACTTTCATGACATGGTTTTCTTTGGCTCCCTGTTGACATTGACAATCTCTGACGACCAAAGCCTGATTCAGCTCCCTGCTCCCCACCCCTTCCAGTACTCACACCCTCTCAGTTTTCCTGACTTGTCATCTAACTTTCCTGACTGCAGGAGCGTATCTTAGGCATTTCGATATTTTTCTTGGTGATATTTTCCATTGGAAATGAGATCCTAGCTGCTGTACATCTAGATCTTGCTTTCCCGGACTGATTTTAGATTTCACAAATTTTTCCTTTCTCTTTGTAATGATCACCAGAAACAACCTCATTTTTCCAGGTGAGATTTCAGCTCTTAGCCACAGGAACTGGACTCTACCCTGATATATATTCCATAAGACATGACAGGGACTTCACATCATAGAATTGTATATACAACCAGAGTCATTCACACACAAGTCCATAGACAGAGCCCTCCCAAGACATCTCCATCCAGTTAAGAACTTAAAAACAAAGTCTATTGCTGGATGATGTCCATCTGCACCTCTATCGGTATCAAGCTGTGTACCTGTAAGGTACACACAAAGAAGGGCTTGGTGGAGTTAAAATCAGCCTTTATTTTAAAACTCTCAGTGAAATAAATGCAATGCACACATGGCCATGCCACCACATGCAAGACTGAGGGGTCATGTGACAGGGAGCCAGTTCCAGAGGAGCTCATGAGCTGATGGCAATGCCGACTTCATATGAACAATTTTGATCCAAGATGGCGGAATGTGTGCTATCATTGAGGAACAGATGGAGTGTCTTGGAAATAGAAAGTCAAGGAGAATAACCCAATTGGGAAGGGGACAAGAAAGCTTTGTTGAGGAATTTTCACTGGGACCAGACCTTTAGGGTTAGATAACACTTACTTAGTTGACTATAATTGGGGGAGGGAGGTTACAGGGAAAGGAGGAAGGACATTCCAGGAAAGGTCTAACAATGGAACGTAAGTGGGAGACTTTGGCTGCTGGAGTTGGTGTATATAGGGTATCTGACAGGATGCCTGCCTTGAGAGGACTGGCTGAGGAGCAGAGGTGGGAAAGTGCCTAGAGGGGTTTAAATAATGAACCAAATAATTGAACATCTTTATAAGGTCCAATTCTACCTTCCAATTAAACTCAAAGTCTTGAGACCTCCTTTAAATTGAGTCAGAGTTGAATTAAATATCATGACTGTATTTTAAAAATCAAAGCCATGGAACAAAATAGTTCATGTTAGGGATATTCTAGAATATAATCCCTTTTCAGTCTTAAGATTTAGATTGTCAGTGAGGAACCCTGACTAACATTTGAGCAAGGGAGAGAGAGATGAGTGAATGCTATTTTCATTCTTTCTACTCCCATCCTAACAATCCTAGAGTCATTCTAAAATCTAAATATGATTCAGTCTCTTTCCTTTAAACCTTTCAGTGACTCCCCTAACTCCCCAGATAAAGACCAAAGCTCCTTGGCCTACTATTCATGGGCAAGCCCTGTTCATTTCTGCACCCCAAGCCCTCAGAACAGAATGTGGAGTCATAGAGAGTTGTATCTTGCATGATGAATGAACAGCTCAATAAAGAATATATGCTTTAGAAAATTACTTAGACTGTAGTGTGGAAGACTCAAAAGGAGGTAAGACTAGCAGGAAGAAGAGAGACCAGACAGGTAATGAAGCAAGAGTCCAGGTGAAGGTCAATGAGGTCTGAGCTCAAGAGTGGCGAGGACTATTGCTAAGACATGTTTAAAGAATCTGACTGCGCCCTTCCCTTTGCCCCGACGCTTTCAGAGTCCCAGTGGTTTTTGTCGAGGTTTTCTCCCTTTTTGTGGCGACAGAGGCCCTCCTCTGTTGCTGTCTATGTTGCTATAACAACTTGGCTGCAGCTCTTTTAGACAGTTCCATTTCCTTAAATCATTTAAGGAAAATTAGCTGCCATAACAACATAGATCAGCTTTTAAAATAGAGCAACACAGGGTTGGTGCCCCCCCCCCTGCTTCCTGTAGTCCTCAAGATAAGCTGCTCTCTTTCTGTCAAATAAATAAATAAATTATCGCACATTTACTTGACAAACAGAGCAATCAGTGACATGGTCAAATACCACACCCAGAACCCGTGCTAATTCACTGCGACACACAAAACACACATACACACACACACACACATACATTGTAGAAACATGCAGAAAATCCTCACATCTACATACATCAAACAGAAATATGCATATATAAATATAAACACGGTAAACAGAAATCAGGCACTCAAACACATCATCATCACACAAAGGGCAGATACACAACTGTACAGTCAAACAGTTTCACTGTTCATCTCTCTGAAATGCATACTTTGAGGAAATGGCTCCTGAGGTCTGTTCTTCGGGTGGGTGGGGAGTTCATTGGGTCACCAGACTGAGAGGCTCTGAGATGCCAGCCACAAATACAAGTGGGAGACCCTTGAGTCTTCGTAGCTGACATCCTTTTTAGTCATCCAGGGGCTGCAAGGAGAGGCTTTGCTGATAGAGGGGGATAGTCATGACCTTGGGAAGGGCACATGCCACAAGAAGTGGTAAAAGCTTGGTGGAACACCTTGCTGCATAAAATTTTAAAGGATAGCAAGGAAAACAGGAGGCCCCAACAGTGGCATTTGGAAGGGGATGGGGGTTTACTCATCCTTCCACCCTATGGCCGGAGGTTTATCATCATCTGTGAGAAGGCAGTGTTCCACTGGCTTCCTTGAAAACTGTATTCCTCATGAATTTGTTGAGCCCCCATGTGTTGGAAACCATTAAGGACTGAGCCACAGAAGAAACACCTGTAAATCTCCTTCTTCAAGGTTACAACTCTGAAAACCCTATGTAGCTCTGCTCTACTTTGCAACCCATGGGGTGGGGGGGACTGTCAGGAGTCAGAACTGGCTCCCCAGCAGCTGGAATTTTTTCCTCAGGCACTTGCAGGCTCTCTCTGAGACCTCAGCGACTCTAGCACTGCACAGGGCATTTCTAAAAGTTTATTTCATCCCCATGTCTCTAACTTGTTACCCAGGCATTCCCCGCGGGGAGTCGCTCAAACTACGTGAGCCTTTCTTTGTGGCTCTAGGGACTGGGAACATTAACTACCAGCCTGAGTGATCCAATAACTAATTTTCTTGGTGCTCTTAGGGAAGTTTTAGGCACTCACTTCCCCCTTGCCACTTGAGTAAACATCCTAAGGGGTGAAGGATGATCTCCCAAGGGTTCTTTTAGCTGCAACTATTTGGGTTGACTACGATGCATGATCCATTCATAGGCAGGATTTCCATGAGAGAAAACAGAAGCCATGGCGGCTGTTGGGAAAAACAAACTCGCCCCCATCAAGTCAGTGTTGACTCAAAGCGACCCTTTCTGAGGTTCCAAGACTGTAACTAGTTTCTGAGCGGAGAAAGGCCTGGTCTTTCACCTGAGCAGTTGCTGGTGGCTTCAAACTCTGGACCATGTGGATTGCAGCCCAGATCATATCCACCAAAGCTCCTGTAACTAAACAGCACAGCCGAAATGGAAGGTCTGTGGAGATACTTAGCCCATAGCAGATAATGCTGAAATGTGCTCAGCATGAAAGCAGAATCATGTCTGACCTGCTGACCTCACAAGTTGTAGAGCTCCATGGAGGTGAAGGTGAAGTGTTTGTCAAGTGGAGGCAGGTGTATTGTTCAGGCACAGGAGAGAGGGAAAGTCCTGTTGAAACATGAAGGGACTTCAGCCAGCTGCTGTGAGTCTCTGGAGGGATAAATCAATGCACACTTAGCATCACTTTGGATCACACCATTAGGTCTTCTCCAAATTGTTCCACTTCTACCAACATGGCCCAGGAAAACAGTGTATACCCCTCGAGGGAAATGTGCAGTATGAGAATTAAGACTTGAAGCAAATGTAATGTTGTACAGGGGACTCTGAGAACATAGGGTGCTTTGGATTCATGAAGTTTTTACAGCTTTTCCTACTACAGTTTTAGATGGTTTATGAAACTTTTAGGCATTTCAAGAGAATTCATAGCATTTCTAAAGGGCAACTTCAATCTGTGATTTTTTTAAAAAAAAAACATGCTTTTTCTAAGTCTCTAGATTCCAACTCTGACTCTCTGGCCAAACGCAGGGTGAAGAAATGAGTTTCTCTCTTAGAGGAACATGCCTGTCCTGTCAGTTACTCCCTTACATGTCTCTAACATATTTTTATCTTGATAGACTATGGATACCTTTCACCAACTCACTAGATAACATACTGTTTCAACTCCCTGGGGATTATGGAAGGTTCTAGAGAGTTCCCTTTGAGCCAGATGAATTCAATTCTCTGCGCTCCCAATCTGTGAAATGGAAATATGTAAATTCACTTCACAGGATTTCTGTCCATACTAGATCGTGCATATTTATTTCTAACTACTGACCTAAGATCAAGTCAGTTATCACTTGTGGCAACTCCATGTGATTTAGAGTTGAATTATACTCTGGAGAGTTTTTAATGATTGTGATCCTTTGCAGCAGATCTCCAGCTCTTTCATCCGAGGCACCTCCAACTGGATTCAAGCCATCAATCTTCAGTTAGGAACCAAGCACTTAGCCATTTGTGCTACCCAGAGACTACATGTGTTAGGTGATCTTTGAGTAGTAGGAGGTGTATGATAACCACAGCAATGTTGATTATTTTTGATGCAGCACTAATCGCACTCTCCCCCATACCTGCAGCTCCCATATTCCACCATATGCTCTAACCCCATTGAGGTTATATACTTGGCAGCCTTAATCATTTCTATGCCCATGCACAGTACAGCATACAGACTCTCAATGGACTTTTGTTAGGAAGAGATGGTAGAAAAATAGGCCAGAAAGATGAAATCCACTCAGGAAGTCCTGGAATTTTGGAGAACATTCTGAAGAGTAGATATGTATTTGTTGAGTAGTGAAAGAGAAGGAAAAAAAATCTAAACCAAAGAACCTCTGAAGATCTTCTCAAACTCCTGTTTTGTCTTTGGAACCTAACCCCCCGGGCCTGTCTTTATTACAAACATTTGTAATGTGTTCCACACTAAGTTCCCCTAAATACTATGTTCTACATGAAGTTCCCAATTCTTCATTTTTCTCTAACAGTTAAACAACTTTTCTTTTTCCATTCTGGCAATTATTTCCATAACCATTGATAGCATGTCCTCCGTGTGGCACCTTGATGATGTTGTATCATTTCCTCTGGCTGTAGGTTCCATCTCCTTGGATCTGGCAAACCCTTCCAATGCAAAGGAATTCTTTCATTTCTGTGCTGTTCTGGGCAGGGTCAGGCACTAGCTTGGGGAGAACTTCTTGACTAGTCTGTAGATTAAAACACATTCTTTCTGGAAGGGTACTTGCTTGGATTCCAACAGGCATCTTACAGAGCTCTGTGTACACCACAGATAAGCACACAACATGCTGCATTCTCGGGATGGGCTTCCTGCCTGCCGCGACTTTCTCAAGGGTCGGTTCTGGTGTCAGACCTAGCTTGTATCTCCAGTACCTGGCAAAATCCAACTTGTACTAGGCACTGGATGCATACAAAAAGCTCAATAGAACCTCATGCAACTCCCTGTTTCCTAGCAAGATGGTACTGAGGCACCACTGCGTAAACCGCTGCAGTCGTCACATACAAACCATCTTCCTTCTCCCTCGTGTTATTGAATTTCCTTTGACTCACACTTGTTCTTTCAGGTTCTGCCCCTGCTTTTCCTCTGTCACAAAGAGCACCCCCCCCAAGAGTCTTTTCTCAAAGTTACACATCTAGAAAATTTGAGATGTTTGATTGCGGCCTAGTAGAATTTCCAAGATAAACCTACAACTTCTGAAATGTTGCTCTTTATCGTCTCTGCTATCATTTTCCTTGTTCTACTGAATCTTGGTTTCTAAGCTAGACCAAGTTGTGTTGCATACGCCAAATTCAAACCTTGCCCTTGAGTTGACTCCAATTCACAGAGACCCTCTAGGATAGAGTCGAACAACTCTCTCGGACTTCCCAAGCTGCAAATCTTCATGGAAGCAAAGAGCTTCATCTTTAACCTTCTGGTCATCGGCAGCCCAGTGTGTATCCAATAACACCATCAGGGCACCTTCTCTGCTCTGAGTCACCCAATTATCCAGATCACAACAAGTTAAAAAGCAGTATGACCTGCCACTCCTGGGATAACCTCCTTCAACATACCCCACTGCTTCCGTCTTCCTGCCTTTATGTTTTACCTCCAGGCCATCTCTTCCAGGAACCTTTCCAATTAACCTCCTATCCATTTCTTATTCCTCCAGCATATTCCTCCTTTCTGTGCCCCTTGTCTGAGCAGGTTTGGGTCTGCATAAATGTTTTATGCCATTAGGGATTTCACTGGGGAGACCTGTAACAGAATGCGGGTTACATTTTAGGATGTTTTGTGTTCAACGTGCGTGGAACTTTTCCGTGAGTTATTTCTGGCTGTTGCTGTTGGGAGGCTCTGGAGCCCAGGATGAATTCATGCTGGTACATCAAATAGCATATTGCATTTCAGAAATTGGCCTTAGCCATGGGAAATCAAGGAAGCCAGATGCCTAATTAGTCTATTATTTACCGTGGTGGAGAGAGCTGAATTCTGATGAAAGAGAACAGACTAATCACTGCTTCCAGCAAGAACTGAACTGTTTAACCTTTCATCAAGAAATATCTCTCCCCTCTCCCCAAGAACTAATACCCACTCCCAACTACTAGGCTCATCCCACGTCTCTGACTGTGAGAAGCCTTTCAGCCTGGACACAATCTGAACTTCTGGCCAATGTGTCTTAAGGTGCTGCTACTCCAAGGTCATTTTGGACTTCTATTCATCTCTTTGATATCAAAGTCAGTAAAGGGTATGGATTAAAGAATAGCTCCCTACAGCCTACAAAGGAAGAAATTGTGCATTTGTCCTTCCAAGGAACATTTTCTAGACCCAGTCACTGTATGCTAAAATACAAAAGCAAAGAGGAAATGGCTCATGAATGGTCTAGAACAGGATCATTTTCAAACTGTGTTTAGAAAACTCTCAGTGGCCCAGAGAACCCTTCCCATGGGCTCCTCTCCATTTTATCAGTATGATGTTGTGCTTACAATCTTCAGTTTGAATCTCAGTTCAACATTAGAGCTATTCCACCTCCATTGGCTAGGTCACTTAACCTTCATAGCTATCAGAATCTTCCCTTGTAAGAGACTGTTCAATGAATAAACTGAAGTAATACCTGTGACTTCCCTAAAGTACTGTAGCAGCATGTTAGATATGGTTAACTAAAAAGTTAACTGTCAGTGATTAAAGATTTTTCTTAAATAAAGGACTTCTAAATTGTAGAAAGTTTTCAAATATCTGATCCAGAGCACTGGACAGAGTAATTCAATTATTTCAGCAGGAATGTACTCTGGATGCCATGTCTGGAAGCAGGAACATCCGACCTGGACTGCGAATCAAGCAAAGCTTCCTGAGGGAGCAGAGAGAGAGCTCTGAAATGATTCCTCACAGAAGAACAGAGTTGGTTCAACAAAGATTGAGGGAAAAGTATTACACAAAGAACATGTGCAAGACTTAGATATTCAGCAGTTGGATACACTGAGGGAATTTTAAGAAGTTTGGTGCATCTGTATTGGGGGAGAAGTAGAGAAGGTGAGGGGAGTCAAGACTGGGTGCTGGGCAGTGCTCTGATAAAGAGGACTGTGGGCTACCCTGGGAAGCTTGAACTTCATCAGGAAAGCCATGGAGAGCAACTCTTCAGGGAGCAGAGGCCAAACCCAATCCATTGCCCTCAAGTAGATTTCAACTCACAATCAAAATATTCTATAGGGTCTCAGAACTTATAACCTGCATGCTAATAGGCAGGCTCGTCTTTCTCCTATGGTGTAGCTGGTTGGTGTGAATCTCTGCTCGTGTGGTTAATGGCTCAATGATTGTTTAACCCACTGAGACACCAGGGCTTCCGTCATGGAGCAGCGAAGGTTAAATGCAAATGGGAAGGAAAAAATGCTATGAACTTAGGGATATAAAAGCATGCTGTTATGTTTGTGGCAATTGCAGTGCTAGAAATCTAAGCTCAAAGATTGATCAGAATTCTGCATAAGGGTCTATGCACACATCTACACAAAACTTCATAGTAGCATTATTTTTAAGTAGTGGGGAAAAGAGAAGAAATCTAAATAGGAAACTAAGTGAATCATGTTATGTTCATATCCTGGGTATTGATTGATACTTTATAATAGTGTGAGAATGCTTATGCTATAATTTTCAGTAAACAGTGGAAGAGAAATTTGCATCTATCACATATGCTCAGACATATATAACAAGCAGGTTTAAAATGTACCTTTTTTATAAAAGGAATGGTTGGAAACTAGATATTAATAATAGTTTTTCAATGTAGTAAAGGCTTTTTCCCCCATTATATTTCCCAGCACTTTTTCACAGGTATATGTTAACCTTATAATCAAAAATAATTATATGCAGAGAATAGGACTGCGATTTTAATAACTTGGTGACCCAAATGTGAGGCCGTTGCTTTCAGTTGTCATTGTGTTAGGTCCAAATCATGGTGACCTTGTTTATAGATAACAGGCAAAAAGATGGCCCAGCCTTGATCTATGTTCATGGTTGTTACTATGTTTTGTGTACATCCATTTTTGTGTCTGTTGTCTAATGCTTTCCAGCTTAAGGGCTCGTCTTTCATTACGATATCAGAAAATATTATGCTGTAATCCATAGAGCTTCCATTGGCTGAAATTTAGAATTAAGTTGCCAGGTCTTTCTTCATAGTGAGGCCTAAAGGTCTGTAGAAACTTATTAATCCTAGGCGACCGATGGTGCTTGAATTATTAGTGGCATAGCTTCTAGTATCATAGCAAAACACCAACCACACCACAGGACAAGTCCAGCCATATCAAGGAACAACAAATTATGGATGGAAACTAATGTTAATAATGGGCTTTGCTATGTAGTATAGTTTTTGTTTTGCTCTCATGATTATTTATTATTTTATCGTGAATTTTTATTTAAATTCTGACACCACCAGAATAGACAAGTAGATGGCAGTAATACAAGGAGAGACTTGTTTTTAAAAACCTCACCAGATTCATCATTTGTCTGTTCTACTGGTTATGGATTTGTTAGGTCCTGCAACCATGAGACCTAAGAAAAGCCTCCAGCCTAATGCCCCGCCCACTTAGTATGCCAGCTTTCACAACCACAGGAACATTTTCCTTGCAATCAGTCACTGGGTTTGCTACGCTACAGAACGCAGTCTGAGACATATGAGATTAAGAATGGGTCTAAAAGAACAAAATAAGGGTCTTGGTTCTCAAATCTGCATAGTCTTAAAAGCACTGAATCTCCCTTCAGTCATAACGATAGTGCCAAGGAAGTGAAAGATTGTAAACATTGCCACCGATAGATAAATATTCATAAGAAAACGCTCTAGCCAAATATATTTTGGATATTTTTTTCCTATAATTTGTCAGAATGAGAAATATAAGGGAGCTGTTTGGTTGGTTCCACTTTCACTAGACCAGATAGTAAAAGAAAGAGATGAGCTCAAGGCTTCAAAATCACAGCTCAAGTGCTATATAAAAGATCTGAAAGCTTCTGCTTGTGACTTGAAAGAAAGAATTATTTCTTGTAGTAACAGAGTTGCTTTTATTGATCATCAAACCCAGAGTCTTATAAGAGTGGCTGCTTTATAGGGACACTTTTCATTCCCAGTCTTGAATGATGTCTGAAGTTAAAGTGAAGGTATTGATTGGAAGGAAAAAAATGTGGGGGTGGGGTGTTGGCGTGAGTCTAAAGCCTGGAATTAGAAGCTGCTAGATGTTAGTGGGCCCCAGAACAAGATAAAGCTTTGCAACAGGTTCAGGCTGTCACTTTGCCATTTGAGCAAAATGTTCAGCTAATTCAATAGTACTTGAAGTATCAGCGACACATAGCAGGTGAGAATCTTTGGCTTCTATTTGTTATCCACAGCACAGACTCCTGAGATTTGGGGGCACAGTCCTGACACATTTTGTAGATAACTATTTTCATTGGGAGAATAAGCTTTTGGGTTGTTATTTGGCTTAATAGTGACGGAGTACTTCATGGGCCACCAAATTACCTTATGGCCTGATGTACTACTGTTACATTACCTTCTTTCTCCCACTTTGCATTTAGGGCTAGGGAGAGAGTTCCTTATGATCAATTGAGGGAGATAAAACTCATATACCTATTTTGAAGATAGCCTTCCATGACACACAGGAACCATTTGAAAGAGGACATTAGCAGTGCTGAATCCCCTCTCTGGGACCACCCAGAAGGACAGTGGTGAAGGGGAATCCTCCCAATGGGTGATATAGATAGATAGATTTTAGGATATTTGTGGAAAGTTTTCATTATCTCTTTATTCCACTTGCCCATTAACTTTTTGAAGTTATTTTTGAACAAATATGTGATATTTGTTTTCTTATAAAATATATGATGCCAATAGGGCTGGTATATTTTCAGTCTTATGCATGCTAGTTATTGAATCATGTTAGGTACAAATATGACTACAATTGTCTTACTCTAGAACTTACCAGTGGTTTAAGAAAATGCGTCAATGACTTAAGGAAATGTGTTAATGGTTTAGGAAGTGTGCTAAATTGATGGGAGTAAATTGTAACAGTCAATGTCAGGTGTCAACTGGCAGGGCTTTCCCATCCAGTCCGATGTGGTTTTTTTGTCATTATAACTCATTTTATCTGTTGTACATCATAATTTCTATATGTCAATGAGGTAAAATGAACATGAGTTGTTTATTAAGCCACAACATTACAAAAGGGTTGCTCTTATCAACCAAAATGTTACTTTTTCTTCTTACAATCTGTTAAGCCTTTGGCCTTTTAAAGCTGCACTAAAATGGCTTTTTAAACTTTTTTTAAGCAAGGGAGACTGAGAGCACTCTGTAATCTCCATGGGATTACGATCAAGGCCTCTGGAATTGCATTGTCTAAAGCCTCCAATTCTGGTTCTGTCACCTCACCTCTGTGAGCCTCTATAATCTTATCTGTAAAATGGGATAGTAACATCTCCTCATAGAGATGATATGAGGGTTTTTGTTTTTAACATTGTGCAGGAAGCACTTCGTACTTAAAATAAAAAACAAACCCATTGCTGTGAAGTTGATTTGGATGCATGGTGAATCTATGAAGTGTTTCTGAGACTGTAAATCTTTATGAGAGCAGATAATCTCATATTTCTCCTATTGAGAAATGGATGATTTGAATGGAAGATTATGCAGATTGCAGCCAAACGCAGTCCACAGTGCCACTAGAACTGAAACTCATATAAAGTTAGAAGATTGGTAAATTATTCAGTAAATTTTAGTGTTTGTT
This sequence comes from Nesogale talazaci, assembly GCA_004026705.1. NCBI lineage: Eukaryota > Metazoa > Chordata > Mammalia > Afrosoricida > Tenrecidae > Nesogale > Nesogale talazaci. The sequence continues at coordinate 15,431 of PVJH01034945.1, forward strand.
CTCATTACCTCAAATTTTGCTGTTTCATTTCACAAAGGATTTTATCCCCTCAATATTTACGTTATCACTACCTTTAACATACTATACCATTTTAAAAACACCTATCGCTCGGGCTATAAAAATAGTCCCTGCAAATAATTACAAGATCGATTGGAAGCAAGTCCTAGCCTTTTTCTCTGTTTTCCTGACCCTCATCCTGACCCGCTCCCCAGCCTTGATCTGTGACACAGCCTGTCTTTATCTGTGCTAATACATTTAACTACGGAGCCCTGGTGGCTCAGTGAGTTTGGGTTAGCCTGCAAGCTGCAAGATCAGCAGTTTGAAACCACCAGTCACTCTGAAGGAGAAAGATGAGGCTTTCTGCTTCCATTAAGGATGCTAACCTGCCACCTTGAATTGGAACCCAAATGCTGGCATAGGTAATACTTTGGGCTGCAGATCCCAGGGTCGGCAGTTCAAAACCTCTACATTAGAAAATGAGGTTTTATGCTCCCATAAAGATGTGCAGCATTAGAAACCCACGGAGGCAGTTCTACTCCTGCTTATAGCGTAACTACAAGTCAGAATCAACTAATGGCAATGTGGTTTCTGTTTGTTTACCTTTAATACCTTTGAGTTAAGATCAGGTAAGTTCTACGTTGTGGAATCATTATGTCATAAAGTTTCTGGGTAGATGTTATAGCTTAAAGCAGAGGTGAGTGTCTGTTATTCCTGGGATTTGGACATATACTGGGTCATAATCTCTATAGGCTGGTGACAATTAGAATGGTTCTAAGTCATGTACAAGTTTCTGTCATCTTCCAGACATCCCAGGGGGTGATTCCATATACATAGAGTGGCTCAGAGCAGGACTTCATTCACTGAGGTGTTTGGAAACTGATTCTCTGGAAGAAAAAGAGCTAAGTAGATGCAATTGTATTCCCACTGGCAATTAGCTTTTTCCATTGAAGTGGTCCTGTGGCTAGCTGTATCTAGTAAGTATATGATGTCCAATCTTTTTCTTTCAATCCTGGCTCTACCAGTGCACTCATCAGTTAGAAAGGACTTACTAAAGGTTCCTACTTACCTTGTCTTCCTCATTAGAGTCTTGCTGGAACCGGTCAACTTTAAAACCGCTTCAAACTGCTAAGGTACATTCCTTGAAATCTTTATTACATAAACCTTTTGGGCATGGGTGGGGGCAAATGAAAAGTCAGGGAGAATAGGAGAAGGTTCTGGGATGTATTGAGTATCAAATAAGTGATAGACAATGTCCTCTGACTTCTACCACATAGTTCCATCTAATCTATTTAACAGTGGCATGACTTTTTATTATAAGCCCTGTTTCTCACTAGAAGAAACTAACTTAAAAGTGACTAAACCCTCTGATATACCGTTATGTCTCCTAGTATACAATTTTATCTTTTTTTTTCTCATTGACCTATTTATATGTTGCGTTTACTCAACCATTGCTCCATGGGGAGTAAAAATATAACTTGGCCATCTCTGCATCCTCTCGCACAGGGCGCACTGCCAACCTCATCAGTAAAATGTCACTTGAGTGAAGGAACCAAGGACAAGTGGTTGGAAGCGACAAGGTCACGTTTATGCTACTAGTAGCACCATTAGAAAGGAAGCTAGACGAGCCTGATTCCAAGGCCCATGATCCCAGTGCAGAGGAGAATGAACTTGCTGGACAAAGCCACTAGCCAGAGGCATAGCCTCTCTTAGCAACCTTTCCTTCTTTATTTAAAAGGTTTGCAAGTCACCACCACAGGAAAGAGGAACTCTGCTGATGTCGCTTTTTAAAAAATGCAAATGTATCTTTGTATTTGGGATTGGGCAAAATCAGAATTGCCCTCATGACCTAGGTTAAATTGACCTTATAAATGAATATGCCAGGTTATTTACATTACTTTGAGGACCTGCCCCTCCACCCATTACTGTAAGGAATACTCAGGTTTGAGAAGTTCAAAATGGATTCTATAGAGTGAACATACCAGGCAAATGAGAAGAAGACAGGATCTTCAGTATGGCAGGTTAGTACTAATGCAGAGAAGAAGGTGTTTGCCTCTTTCACTACAGATTGTGGGCACAGTCTAAGAATGTACACATTCCTAACTTCTCCTGACTATTTTACCTTGAATTACTCATTGGATTGTGTTCTCTAAATCTCAGCGTTCACTCTGCCCCCAGATCAGAGCCCCAAAACTTCAGACAACCTGTGTCTTCCTTTTCTAAATAGAAAACCTATACCCTGTGCAGGGAAAAGGCTCACACCATGAGACAGTGAGAAAGATAGTACTCAAGGCTAGGACCTCAGGACTTGAGAAATGGATGTAAGTTTATTTCATTACACCTAATCTAGTCTTGATGATTTTCATTACAAGGACCTACACATAACCATCTGGGGGATGAACATCAGAGGAGTGTCCAAGAGGAGATGCTGGACATTGTAAAATATGACAAAATAATAATAATTTATAAAGTATTGAGCACTGGCAGGGGAGAGGGGAGCAGGGAGGGATGGAAAAAGATGAAAAGCTGTTATCAAGGGCTCAAGTGGAAAAGCAGATATTTGGAGAATGATGACGGCAGCAGGCATGTATATGTGCTTGGCATAGTATATGTATGTATGGATTGTGATAAACAGTGTATGAGACCATAATAAAATGATTAAAATATTTTTAAAAGAAACAGTGCTCAAACTGAGTTCTTCTCAAACCACAGGTAGAACAGATCTGAGAGGTCTGACAGCTGAGTTCAAGAAGAGAGGAAAGGGATAGACCAGGCAGAGGCTCCAGGGTCATCACTACCAATCTGCAGTCAAACTTGAGGTCCTCACACGAGCCATCAAGCCTGTCTATCCCAAATGCCTCTTTGGGAATAGAGAATGAGCCACAACAAGGTATAGAAGAAGCAGGGAGTAATCAAGGTCAAACCATGGTCAGGGCCAACTCAAGGCAAAAAGTACAGCGGTGACAAACTCACCACAATGAGTCAAATCCTGAGAAACCAGGTGGTAGACAGTGACAAAGATGGGTAGGGCTTAAAAAGGTATAATAGAATCTCCAAGTGTACCTGATAGGAGGGATACCAAATAAGACAAGAGGCATGGAGTGTAAAAGGCAAGCAAGAAGATGAGAATGGCAGAAAGGGGAGTGGGTCTTACTGATGAAGATAGTCTCTTTATAAAGAATTGGTGGGGTGAGGCTGGGGCAAGTCATCCATTCAAAAGAGCATCAAAATACCAGGAATATTTATTTGCGTTTCATCATTTTGGCTAAAGGGAACTGTTGAAGGTTTGTGGGCAGCAAAGGGCAGAATGACAAGCATTAGCTCTGATTATGCAATCAGCACTGGTATTAGGACCTCAAAACCGTGACCTCTTTAATCTGACAGTCTGCTTTGGTATAATTTGTTAAAAGTGACAAAATGTCTCATGTTGCTGCGGTTCATTTTGACCTTTCTTAATATTAGAAAGTTAATTTCAGAAGGGAAATAAATGTATTAGTGTTGTCATAGTCATAGAAAGATGAATTCTGTACTGTCAAGCTATTTCTCTGAATGAATCCATCATACTGTAAAATGGTTGCCTTCCAACATTCAGCTTCTTCCAAACTTCCCTCTCTGCTTTTCCATCTCCCCCCACCCTCTCTTCTTTCTCTCTGCTTTACTCCCTCCCCTCCCTACTTCCATCTGCTGGGTGCTCAAGAGAGGAAGAAATAACAGACACAGTCTGTCCTTGAAGGCCACTTATGCTAATGAAGAATATAGAAAGATAAATCAGACATTGTAGGTCTGACACTGTTGTTAGGACTCTTGCTGTCAAGTAGAGTCTGCCTTAAGTGACTCCATGTTTAATGGAGTGAAACATGGCCCAGTCCTGTCCTGCCCTCCTAATCACTGTTATATTTGAGCCCATCATTGCAGTCAGTGTATCAGTTCATCCCGTCAATTGTCTTCTTCTTTACAAATCATCATTTCCTTCTCCATGGACTGCTATCTTTTTGCTCAAGATGAAATCTTGCTATCTTTGAGTATAAGGAGCAGAAATTCTAGCTGTACTTCTAACTTGTGTTTTTCTGACAACTCATGGCAATTTGAATAGTCTTTGCCACCACTGTAAGTGACATGTATCAATTCTCCCATGGTCTTTCATTGTCCAGCTTTCATATGCATGTGAGACAATAGAAAATACCATGACTTGGGCCAGGGATGCTTAGTACTCAAAGTGACATCTTTGTTCTTTAACACTGAAAAAAGAGACCTTGTGCAGCAGATTTTCCCAATGCAACATGACATGCTTCTATGACTACTGCTTCTATGAGCATTAATTGTGGTTCCAAGTGAAATGAACTGCTGGAGAACATCGATCTTTTCTTCATTTTCCACTATGTTGTCTATTGGTCCAATTGTGGATATTTTTGTTGTCTCTATGCTGAGATGTAATCCATACTGAAGTTTGTCTTCTTTGATCTTTGTCAATAGCTGCTTCAAGTCCCTAGGTTGTGTCATCTGCATATTGGTCCTTTCTACAATTATTTCCAAAGTCCAGCTTGCCAGAATAAATGCTCAGCATACAAATTGAATAAGTATGGTGGGAGAATACAACCCTGACACACACACTTTGCCAGATTTTATACCATGCAGTATTCCCTTGTATTATTTAAACAACTTCCTCTTGGTCAATATACAGATTCCACATCAGTGCAATTAAGTGTGGAATTCCCAGTCTTTTTTTT
>PVJH01034946.1:0-20155 GCA_004026705.1 Nesogale talazaci
CGAAGGAGGAGGACCCCGAGGGGGAGAAACCCAAAGCTTTTATAGTCTATTTTAGGCGTGGCTCTATGTGATAGGTGCAGAGGCTCTATTGCATCACCAGTTACTCTTGAGTATGCGCAGTGCTACTTGTTTATCACTTTTGACTAGGAGTTAGGGTGCGGCCAGGCGCCATCTTGTAATGGCTAAGGCTGTTCTCACAGTAACATACAGAGGCTTTGCAGGGAAGAGATGAGCCAGTCAAAGCACAGTGTAGCAACAATGAAATATGCAAGTTTCCTCTAGTTCTTAAATGCTTCCTCCCCTCCCTCTATCATGATCCTAATTCTACCTTACAAATCCAGCTAGACTAGGGTGTGTACACGGATACGAATAGGAACCAGAAACATGAGGGATTCAGGATAGATGACCCCTTTCAGGACCAGTGGTGAGGGTGGTGATACCGAGATGGTGGAGGAAAGGTGGAATAGAAAGGGGGAACCAAATGCAGGGATCTACATAAAACCTCCTCCTTGGGTTATGGACAATACAGAAGTGAGTGAAGGGACACATCAGACAGTGTACTATATGACAAAATAATGACAATCTATAAATTTTTAAGGGTTCATGGAGTAGGGGGAGTGGGACGAGAGAGAAAATAGGAGTAGCTGATACCAAGAGCCTAAGTAGAAGGATGATGTTTCGAGTATGATGATGGCAACAAACGTGCAAATGTGGTCTGCATACAATTGATGTACATATTGATCATGATAAGAGTTGTATGAGCCCCCAATAAAATGATTTTAAAAAAACAGATGTAGGATTCAGATCCAGCATATGGTAAAGGGGCAAAAGAAGCTCTGTTCTGCCCAGGGTTTCTCTCTGATACCAGAGACCACACCTTCAAAGGGGTGCTATCAGTTTGTGACCTGATTGATATGTTGGGCTCCATCTTTACCTTCGCCTAAGTATGTCTGGTTGGCATAGACCCTAACCCTCACAATAAATGAATTATTATAGATGTTTATTTGGAGAGAAACAATTACCACTTGAAGGCTGAGACTTATTCTGGGGTTACTGCCACCTAGTGGCAAATAAAGATATTTTCACTTCTCAAAAATAATTGTCTACCATTTTAGAAAATAATTAAAAGTGAAAATCAACAAACTAATATATAAAATAATTCTGAAAAAATTTTCATTCTACAATATACTTTACATACAATTATTAGAATATGAAAGAAGATATAGATAGACACATTGACATTGAATAGGTGTGGACAAGACACGAACTATTCCATAAATATGTGCAGATTTTACAAACACTATTTCTATATATGTATTTAGCTGGAGTGCAAATATGCCCATGAATATAATAGAACATACAGGGACGTTATGAAAATGTAGTCATAAACAAACACCTTAAGGGAATGCATCTCTGGATCTGGAGAATTCAGGATCCTAATTCACCAGAATGATTATGGTACGCCAAGGTGATGTAGTCGAATGTAGGCCACAATGATCATGCTTTAAATCCTACTTTGTTGAGTATTGACTTGGGTCTTACAAGCTTGTGAGTGGCAGGTATCCTATTGGACTCTCCTTGATTAGAGAATAGGCAAGTGAAGAATATGAAAGACACATGAAAACAATCAGTTCAATAGACCAAAATTCTATGCAAATCTTAACCTCCATGACCCTGGGGCCATAATTAAAGGATGCTCAGGTAACACTACTGCCAAATCTGAAAGGGCTAACATCAGAAGGTCCTGGATTAAATGTAGAACAAAATCATTAAAAAGATCAACTGACTGGTCAGTTGGAGATGGGTAGAAGGCCCAAAACGCTGACCCTTAGTCTCCCTTCAAGCCTGGCACTGAAATCAACTCCCTAGCTCAATTTTCAGCCAAACAATTGACAAGTTTATAAGGTGAACAGTAGCATTAGGGCTGTATGCACTCTAGAATAATTGCCCATTTGAGATTGAAAGGGCAGCACTTAGCATTGAAAGGACAAAATTCAGGGGCTGAACCCCAGTGGTGTAGTGGTTGTGTGCGGGACTGCGGCCCACAGGGTTGGCAGTTCAAATCCAGCAGTAGCTCTCCAGGAGCAAGGTTGGGTCTCCTACTTCCACCAAGGCAGTGATGCCACAAAAACAGAAAGGACAAAGTTCAGAAGGCAGGAAGAGTTAGAAAAGAAGGTGGAATGAAAACAAGAAACAGAGACAGTTAGTGGATAAGTGAGATTAGGTTGTAGGAGTTGCAATCGATGAAATTAAAGAAAACATATAGAAAATGCTGAATGACAACTGTTTTGCTCTGTAAGACTTCAACAAATTCACAATTTTAGGGGATTTTTTGGAGCATCACTGCCCTCTGGTGGTGGGAGTAGGAGGCCAAGGCTTACTGCTGGATTTGAACCTCCAACCCAGTGGGTTGCAGTCCTGTGCACAACCATTACGCCACCGGGGCTCAGCCCCAAAATCACAATTTAAAGCACTTTTAAGGTCATTATTTTTATGGTTTCAGATACACTGGACTTCTTCAAGTATTGTTTTGTTTTGTTTTGGGGGCGGGTATCACTGCCTCTGGTGGTGGTGGACGCTACCCTGTGCTGCTCCTGAGAGCCGCCGTTGGATTTGAACCTCCAAGCCCGCAGGTTGCAGTCCCGCACTCAACCACTTACGCCACCGGGACTCAGCCCCTTCTTCAAGTTTTTTTGCATGTGAAAATCTTTCTATTTTTAAGTGGAAAATACTTTGCTATTTTTTAAATTTTTTTAGGCATCACTGCCCTCTGGTGGTGGGTGTAGGAGGCTCAGCCTTTGCTCCTGTGAGCTGGAATTGAACCTCCATCCCAGTGCAGATACTTTGCTATTTTTATAGATATGTTTATGTTGCAGTTATCTTGAGAAGTTTCTCTGAGTACAGATTCCTCACATGCTGTCACAAATTATTTCCTTGCATTCATGGCTATAAAAAAAATTGTCTTGAAGGAAAAAATGTTAATGTTTGGTCAAAGTATTTTAGAATTACTTGAGAAATAAGGTATTAGGTAAGTTATACTAAATATCTCTGCAAAATTCAGTAGGGAAATGTGGTTTCTTTTTATTTTTTAAACAATACTCCACTACCACATTTCAGAGTCAAAACAGAGCAACATCAATCTGGGAAGTAACCTTCTATTTAAAATTAGGAAACAGATACATCAGATATGTATTCAGAGTCTTCTTAGAAATTCAGTCTTCTAAAGAATTAAATGCATACCTTCTGAATTTTGATATATGAGTGGACTTTAGAAAGCTCATGGAAAGATAGAATTAAAAAGATAATGGAATTTTTTCCTTGAATTTTTTAGAATCCACTAATAAATATCTGTCATGGATTGAATTGTGTCTCTCAAAATGTTGTAAATTCTAAACTCTTATTGTGATTGTAATTCCGTTGAATTGCCTTTTTATGTTAATGAGACAAGATTAGTGTAGGCTGAGTATTAAATAATTTTCTTTTGTAATCTAATAGATATTAAACAAGCAAGCAAAAGAAGCAGAGAGATATCTTTCTCCAAATATTGAGGCTATTTTCCTCAAATTTGTTTCTATTTTCAAATGCATGTTTTGGATTCCTTCATCATTAATTATCTAAAATCAGTTTTGTGGGTAAAAGATTATGCTATAATAATTTATCCTGTGTAAACTCTGAAGTGGGAGGTTTAGCTGTATTATCCTGGAGAAGCAGTGAAACCCCATATCCTTGCATCTTGTGGGGTCTTAAATTTAAGACAAACAACACGTTGTGTCACCCTCCATTCCCCCAATATGTGCTATAAACCCTATCCCTTATAGTGATGATTGTAATACTATTTGTGAATGGCTTTTATTTGTTATGTTAACGAGGCCATAGCAGTATAACTTATGCCTTAAGCCAATCATCTCTGATATACAAACTAAGGAGATAGTCACTGAGCTAGGGATAGGGGAACATAGATGCAATAACACATGAAATCACAAACAAACCGAGAAAAAACTGACAAAGACATTTCTCCAAAGCCCACAAAAAAGCGTTTGTTCCACTAGAGCTGGCAACATGAATTCAGATGTCTGGCTTTCCAATCTGTGAGAAAATAAAGTTTTGTTTGGTTTTGTTTTTGTAAGTCACTCATGTGTGGAAATTCTGATAGAGAAGTACTGGATAACTAAAACACAGACAAATATGATTGTCTATGTAACTAACCTAAGGTTATTGTGATTTTCAAAAATGTTGTTTTTTTTTGTTTTTTTTTTTTGTTTTTTTTATTTTTAGGCATCACTGCCCTCTGGTAGGAATGGGAGGCCCAGCCTTGCTTCTGCTGGATTTGAACCGCCAAGTCAGTTGACCAAAAATGTTGTTTTGAACCCCGAGACTGACATATTATTAGAGAAGCTGAATTGAAGATAACCTCTCAAAAAAGGGAATTGTCACCATACAGCTAAAAAGAATCCCTAAGTGAAGTTTCCAACTCCAGATGGGCAACTGATTACATAGAGAATAAATTCCTCTTCAACAAGCAGGAGCGCATCAAGAATGGAAAAAACGTCACTCCCTGATATGACTGCTAACAACAAATGGGTGCATAAGCAAATGTGGTAAAGAATGCTGATGGTGCCTGTGGCAGTCATGTGCTAATGTTAATTTTATTATTGAAATGTAGGGGTGGAGTCTAGCCTGTTAATCTGGAAATAGCCATTGAGTAGCCAATGAGGTCGATGTGTGGGCATGGCTTTCTCCTTATATGTCTGGGAAATCTCACCATATTTCCCTCATGAAGATGAGAAGCTATCTTACCCAGTTGTTGGGACTTAGGGACGATGAATGACGGACAAGACAAGATGGCAGAGTCTGAGGAGCCAGAGAAGCCACACAGCTTGACCCTGATGGAGCCAGACCTCTGAAGCTGGAGAGGCCACATGGAGACCCTGGCCAGCGATGAGTTGCCTCTGCCATCACTGGATGCTGTTGATGAACCCTGAGCCCTGGAAATGAGGAGCCATGGGGAGACCCCTGCCAGCGCCGGGATTCTGCACCCACTGACCTGTGACTTCATTAGTCGGAAGGAGACATTATAGACTAGTATCAGGCATATGGGCTAATATTGGACTTATGACTTTGAACTGGACTGGGTTGGGATGCTTTCTCAGTGTTCCATTCCTTTTGTATATAAACCCTTTCCTTATATTCATAGGCGTGATTTTGAAATTTGTTCCTCTAGTCTACCCGGACTGACACAGTGTCCGGATATCAAAAGATATAGCACCTGGGTTCTTAAAGACTTGAAAGTAAACAAGCGGCCATCTAGCTCAGAAGCAACACTGCCCACATGGAAGAAGCCCACCAGCCTGTGTGACTATGAGGTGTCAAAGGGAGCAGGTGTCAGGCATCAAAGAACTAAAAAATATATCATTATAAAGGAGGGGGAGTACTGAGTGGGGACCCAAAGCCCATCAATAGGTGAAGCAGGAGTTGCAGGGAGGGAAGGATTCGGTCAGGGTACAGCATAGCAACAATGAGGCATGCAACTTCCTTCTAGTTCCCAAATGCTTCCTCCCATCCTCTAACATGATCCCAGTTCTACCTTGCAAACCCAGCTAGACCAGGGGATGTACCTGGAGTCGGTAACATGGGAAATTCAGGAGAGATGGTCCTAAAGGGTAAGTGTGGTGATACTGGGAAGGCGGAGGGAGGGTGGAGTGGAAGGGGGTAACCAATTGCAGGGATCTACATATGATCTCTCTGGAGTATGGACAGTGGTGAAATGGGTGAAGGGACACAGCGAACTGAGTACAATATCAAAAAGTAATAACAATGTGTAAATTATTAAGGGTTCATGGGGGAAAGGGAGAGGGGAGGAAGGGGAAATATGGGGAGCTGCTACTGGGGGCCTAAGTAGAGGGAGGATGTTTCAGGGGTGATGATGGCAACAGGTGTGCAAATGTGGTATGCATACAATTGACGTGTGTGTTGATTCTTGATGGGAGTTGTATTTAAAAAAGAAGGGGGGGGGAACGAGCTTACACCAAGGGCTCAAGTAGAAAATAGTTGGAAATGAAGTTGACAATATATGTACAAATGTGCTTGATACAGAGGATATATTGAATAGTATAAGAGCTGTAAGAGCCCCCAATAAAAAATATTTGGAAAAAAAAGAATGGAAAAAACAAGGTGCAGCAGTGTTGGAGAACAACTTAAAAGATTAATAACCCAAAACCTTCTAAGGACCAGAAATGATGGGAATGGGCAGAAAAGGAAACAGTAAACACAGCAACAAAAACCTAACCGTTCTTCCTGCCCGATCAGCCCCCTGAACTCATGGCCGAACAGTGTGGCCGCCTCACTTCCCACTTGGTGTGTACTCACTCTCTACACCCCAGACCTAGTCCCCACCCTGTCAGCTCAGCTGCCTCACCCCTCACCCCCTAGGCCAATACCTGAGTCATAGGTCCACAGTTCAGCCAGCCTATGTAACCACCTTGCTTCCTAATTGCCTCGAAGGCTGTCTCTTTAAACCCTGCGCTGGTCTGGGCGCCATCACCCACCGCCAGCCTGGGACTGCTTCCCCTCCCGGCCTGAGCTTGACGTAGACCACCCCAGTCATCTGAAAGGGAACTTTGGTGGCAGAGTTGTTAGGAGTGGGGCTGCTAACTATAAGGTCAGTGGTTTGCTACGACTTGGCTACTTCTGAAGGAGAAAAGGCCGATCTTTCTACTCTCGTGAAGATTTACAGTTCAGGAAACTCACAGGGGCACTTATATCCTGCCCTATAGGCTCACAATGAGTCAGCAGTGACATGAGGAAAGAGATTTGGAATTTGAGATGTCAGGTGTCAGACCATACCTGATCAACAGCCTCTCCTCTTGGACGGCTCATGGTTTGCATCCACCTCACCCTTCTAGATTGTCTTGCTTGACTACTGCTCTGGAATTATGTATCCTATACCAGGCTTGCAAGACTGAGGGCCTTTCTCCCAATGGTGACCTCTTCCCCTCCATCACAGGCCTCTCCAGGGCCCCTTCTACTCGGCGCCATCCCAAGCAAGAACTTTCCATCCTGAACGGTGTGCACGCTAATCCCTCCACCATGGGCCACCTTGGGAAATACCTTTCCTTCCTGAAGGTCACAGGCCTTGCCCCTGCACCCCTTGAGTGAAATTCTTTCTTCCTGGATTTCACACAGACCCTTCCCTTTCACCCTGACTCTACCTTTTGACCTATTGTCCTCCTGAAGAATTTGTGCCCCACCCCCTCACCCCTAGGACACCCTGTGGAAGATCTTCACTTCCCCAAAAGGAGTGCCATGCCTTCTCCACTCCTGGCAGACTCACTGAGCACCTTGCCTTCAGGCTAGTATCCTGAATGAACCAAATCTTTTTTTTAACTATTTTTGAATCGATGCTACCTGTTCTTTCTTTTTCCTCTACTGTTGTCTATTTTTCTCTTCCAGTCTCTCTTTCCCTCTCCCTTTCTCTGCTTTCTTTTATTTAATATTTGCTTTAAAGTTTCTTTCACTCCTCCCCTGCACGTGTCAGAGTGGGGGGGGGGGGGGGTACCACACAGGTCACCCTCTCTGGCATCCCTAATGGTTACATCAAGATGCTGAAAGAACAGCAGGAGATATTGGTACCCGCATAAGCAAACAAACAGAATAAAATGAAACATTGACAAACAAGATAAATAGGCACAAATAAGTGAACGACATCCAAACCTGAAAGAAATAGCTGATATTGTGAAACTGCCAGAAAATTAATTGAGAAGACTGATGATCAGGTACATTCTATAGATAGATAAATAGTATAAGAAGGTAAGGAAAGAACAGAAAAACTAGAAACCGTATTCAAAAAAAGCCAAAAGGGAAAGCAAAAAGACAAATACTATGATAACATAATTTCATAATAATATATATATTCCATATAATATTATTATCCCATATAATATTATATCCCATATAATAATAGGGATATGTTGTTGATTAAATGGAAACCCAAATTAGTGAGCTTGAAGACAAATCTTTTTACTCTAAGGTAGGAGAAGAACAGGCAAGAAAAGTGCAAAGGGGTGTTTAGAAAGCCTAACTATGTGACACTGTCAAGAGGAGCCATGTCTGCCTCAGTGGAGTTCCAGAACAGGAATAACAACAACACATCAGCAACAAACTACATAAAAAATAGTACAATAACTCCTGGTAGAAAAATTTCCTAATGATTTTTTTAATTGGGTAAATAACTATCTAAGAAGCTGGGAGAACCCCAAACAACATAGGACCCCAAAACAAAACTGTACACATATTGTAGTCCAATTTTGCAATGCCAAGGATAAGGAGAGAATAATAAGAGCAGTCAGAGGAGCGGGGGGTCACATACAAAGAAAAGTCAAAGTGAATAAACTCGTATTTTTTTCAATAGAATCCATGCAGATGAAAACACAATGGAACAAAGATATAAAGTCTTGAAAGAAAGAAAAATCTGTCAACTAAGAATCTTGTAGCAAGAAAAATTAACACCCAAATATGACAGAGAAATAAGAATATTTCTAGACAAGGAAAAATTAAAAGAATTTGTAAACACAAGACCACCATTACAAAAAATACTAAGCAGGGAACTGTCGTCAAATAATTAAGTACAGGCAACAACTACGATATCAACCTATGAGACAAGCCCACACAAAAACCAGCACTCTCAAATGAATATCCATATCAGCACAGAAATATAGGAAGAAAAATTAATCTAATAACATCACAAAAAAACACACATCGAAATGGCAGCAGGAAACCCACACATATCGATAAAGGCACTGAATGCTAATTGATTAAATTAACCAATCAAGAGACAGTAGTGGAATGAATAAGAAAACAAAACCCATCAGTAGGCTGCTTACAAGAGACACACCTCAGTCACAAAGCCAAAAAGAGACTTAAAAATCAAAGGCTGAACAAAATTATATCAAGTGGATTGCAACAAAACAGCAGGCGTGACAATATTAACATCCAATAAAATAGACTTCAAGGCATAAAAAAACACAAGGAGAGACAAAAAAAGGACATGACAGAATAGCTAAAGGAATCATAGTACAAGAAGACACGACCATATCAAACCCTCCAATGAAAGGCCTTCAAAATACAACAATCAAATTTTCACAGAGCTAAAGAAGGAAATAGACATTATGGCGATCATTGGAGGAAAAAAATCAACCAACTTGACCTCTTGGACATCTACAGAATGCTTCACTCAACAACAAAATACTACACATTCTTCTCCAGAACACATAAAACATTCCCAAGCATACCAGATATTAGGTAACAAATCAAGTGTCAATAAATTTAAAGCTGAGCCCCGGTGTCGTAAGTGGTTGGGTGCGGGACTGCGGCCAGCGGGCTTGGCAGTTCAAATTCAGAGGCGGCTCTCAGAAGCAGCTCTGGGTAGCTCCCACGACCACCAGAGGGCGGTGATGCCCACCCCCCCAAAAAAAGAAAATTTAAAACTGAGATTCTATGAGCTATTTTTTCCAATCATAATACTATAAAATGTGAAATTAAAAATGGGAAGAAGAGGACAAAAAACTGAAATCTATGGAAACTGAAGAACACACTACATAATAATAATGACTGGGTAATATATCAAACAATGAATAAATTTTTGAAATTCTTGCAAAAATCAAAAACATAACCTACCCAAACCTTTGGGACACAGAAAAGTAGTTTTCAGAGTGTAATTTATAGCAATTAATACACAAATGAAAAAAGAGGAGAAAACCAAAATCTAAGCAATTAACACAGAATCTTCAACAACAGAATAGTAGCAACAATAAACCTTCAACCTTCAGGAGAAACGAATTCATAAAGCAGAAATAAATGAATTGGAAAATGAAAAGCAATAGGAAAAATAAACAAGACAAGCAGTTGTTTGTTTGAAAGCATTGACAAAATTTACAAACTTGTGGCTAACAACAAAGAAAAAGAAAGAGAAATTGCAAACATCTAATATTAAAGATGAAAGCAACGATGGCATGACAACAGAACCAAATGAAACAAAAAGAACAATAGCAAAGTACTAAAAAATACTGTGCTCCAACAAGTTTTAAAACCTGGAAGATGTGAACAAATTTCTAGAAACACCAATTATCCTAATTAATGCAGACGAATGTAGAAAACAGCAACAGACCAATAACAAAAGAAATAATACAGTAGGTAATTTTTTCAATTCCACCTAATTGAAGTTCAGGACCAGATAGTTTAATGGGGGGAATTCTAACAAGTAGCCAGAGAAGGGCTGTCACGAATTCTACTTAGACTATTCCAAATATAGAAAAGAACAGCAAGCTCCCAAATTCATTTTATGATGTGAGCATAATTCTGATATAAAACCAGGCAAAGACTCCACAGAGATAGAAAACTACATACCAATATCTTATATGAATATAGTGAAAAATTCTCCACAAAGTCTTGGCCAAAAGAATCCAATAATATAGCAATCAAATAATACACCATGATCAAGTGTGATTCATACCAAGGACACAAGAGGGGTTCAACATTAAAAGAACAATCAATGTGATCCACACGAAAAACAAAAATAGCAACCACATGATCATATCAGTTGTCACAGGAAGCTAATGGACAATATACAACTCTCATTGCTGATTTAAAAAAAAAACACCCAACAAAATAAAAATAGAGGGGAAGTCTCAAAACACAATAAAGGCCATATATAAAAATCCAAAAGCCAGAATCTTACTCGATTGGGAAAAACTGAAATCATTTCCGCTACAAACAGGAACCAGACGAGGATAACCCCTATCACTACTGTTATTCAACATTATCCTGCAAGTTTTAGCCAATGCAATTAGACAGAAACAACAACAACAAAGGAATACAGCTGGGCAAAATAAAAGTGGAATTCTCACTATTCACGGATGACATGTTTTTTTTAAGTAGGAAACCCAAAGACTCTACAAATAGATTGTTGAAAACAGTAAAATATTCAACAATGTGTAATGATACAAAATTAACATTAAAAGTCATATTCCTGTATACAAAGAGAGCTCTGGAAAACGACATCAAGAAAACAAAGCCATTTAGAATGGTCACACACAAAAATGAAATGTTAAGGAATAAATCTAACCGGAGACACAAAACACCTGTACTAATAAACCTAGAAAACACCATTACAAGAGACCCCAAATGACCTACACAAATGGAAAACTGCTCCATTTATAAGAAGACTAAATATTGTGAAATTTTCAATATTAGACCAAAGCAATATATAAATACAATGCAATTTGGATCTGCATCTGTACTTCATTTTTTAATAAGATGGAAAAACTACTAACTTCATCTGAAGAGAGAAGAGACCCTGAATAAGCAGTGAACTCCTTAAAAAGAACAAAGTAGGAGGCCTAGCACTACCTGACTTCAAAACTTTTAATACAACCACAATAATCAAAATAGCCTCATACTGACACAAAGATGGTATGAGACTTAGTTTATTTTGCCAACCTTATCAATCAGAACATGTGGGATTAATTTGGTTGCAGTTTGATTGAAAGATAAAGCGATAAATGGCTCTTGCAAGCCCAGCTCCCTGCTCTCTTGCTCTCTGGGGATCAGACCAGCATGCTGCTGCTATAGCTAGTTCTCTGCCATAACCTATGAGCTATGCTACCTGTAAGCCAAGCCAAGGATCCTTTAACACCTGCTTCACCACGTTGCTTGTGCGCACATCACTTGAAATTGAGGCTGGTGCTTCCTGTCGCCTTTTACTGCTCGCATTCTATATCCCATAAGTGCCTGCTTTGCTAAGCTCCCAAACTACTGACTGTTGCTGACCTAACCTGCTGTTTGCTGTCTGTAGGCATACTCTGGCCTCTTTGCCCAAGGGAGGACTCTGCTGTCTCCTCCAGGAGCCCATGTGAGTTGAAGGACTTTCAGTATATTAACTGTTCCACAGACGTGAGTAGAACTGAGCTCTCTGCGCTGTTTTTTGGACTAATTAGTTGTGATAGTCCTTCTTGCTGTATAAACCTATCCTCTTATACATATATTGTCATAGGTGTCCTGATCTTTTTTCTCTAGACAGCCCTGCACAGATGCGTACATAGACCAATGGAACCAAATAGAGAACCCAGAAATAAATCCATCCAAATACAAGCAACTTTACCTTTGACAAAGTGCCAGAAGCATTAAATAGGAGAAAAGACAGACTCTTCTACAAATGATACTAGCAAAATTGGATCTCAGTCTGAAGAAAAGTGAGATGGAACTCATAACTTAGCCATGCACAAAATCAAACTCAAGAAGAATAAAAACCTAAATGTAAATCCCGGAGTGATAAAGATCATTAATGAGAAAATAGGAATAAACGTAAGGGTCCTTCTTATTAATAAGCATAGATGAACTATCAAACATAAGTAAGGAAGCACAAATAGCAAAAAATAGAGGACTGGGAATTACTAAAAGTAAGATGCTTAGGTCCATCAAAAGACTCTATCAAAAGAGTAAAGGGAACTCACGCACTGGGAAAGCAGACAAGGGATTGATTAATCTCTAAAATCTGGAGAAGACTGCAATACCTCAACAAGCAACAGAAGCAATCCAGTTTTAAAATGGGGAAAAGACATCAATAGACAGTTTACCAATGACATTGAAGTAGATTTAAAAACATATGAAACAATGGTCATGATCACTATCCATCTGGGAAATGCAAATCAAAGCAAATTTGAAATATCACAGTACACAAGATGAGCAGTCCAATTTAAAAAAAGAACAGAAAATAACAAATGTTGGAGAAGCTACAGATAAATTGGTACTCTCATACATTGCTGGTCGATCTGTATATATGGATAATCATTGTGAAAAGTGACATGGAAATACCCCCAAACAACTGAGAATAGTAATCCTGTACAATTCAACAATGTACTTCCTGGATATATACTATAATTAAGTAAAGACATAGCTTGAACAGACATATTCATCTCCACGTCCATCACAGTACTGCTCACAATAGAAAGAAGTTAGAAACAGCCTAAAACTACATTAGTAGAGTCAGTGAATTGAGACAAACACACAATGCTATGCATCACTAATAAAACATTGGTGAAACAACAAAGCACCTCTTGTCATGGATAGACCTGTAAAACACTATTCTGAGTGAAGTTAGTCTATCTCAGGAGGACAAATATTATATGAGACCACGACTCTAAGGACAAACACCAAGACAAAGTATGACATCTATTAACAGGGCATGCCTTCATTTAATCTCATCTAACAAATACCATAATGGTATATCTAATGCGTATGAGCCACTTATCACTCTACCATTTGTACACCTTATAAACAATTTCTTTAGAGGAAACCCGACATCAGCTGGGGTAAGAATTTCTTTAGCAGGAAGAGGTTCAAACAACTCCTTCAAAAATAGCATTACTCCACAGTCACTGTAATTTAATAGACACTCCACAGTGGTGTTCAGTGAGCTTCAATAGAAATATGTGACCAGAGTAGGGAACATTGGGTCTGTTCTCAGAGAAGGGATTTTCATTTCTGTCAGTGGGTAAACTCGGAAAGGCAGCCTACCCTGAGAAGCACATTTAACATGACTTAGACAGGAGACTGGCCCAATGTGAAAATCCACCTTGCATGACATCGTTAAACACACATTTTTTTTACCAAACTTCGTCATTGCCCTTAGTGACTCAGCTATGGTGCTGTAGACAACCTGGACTATAAATTTTGGCTTTTCAAGGTGAATAGAATTATTCACAAGCCACATTAGAAATATCCAATTTGAAAAACTCTCTAGATGAAACTGATGCTACCTTAAACACACCTGTTGCAGTGTGGCAGTCATGTGCTTATGTTAATTTTATGATTGAAATGTAGGGGTGGAGTCTAGCCTGTTAATCTGGAGAAAGCCATTGGAGTAGCCGATGAGGCCTCTTTGTGGGCATGGCTTTCACCTGCGACTCCTGGGAAACCTCACGATATTTCCCTCGTGAAGATGAGAAGCTATCTTCCCCAGTTGTTGGGAGTTAGTTTCAGAGATGATTAGTCACAGGCAACACAGAATGGCGGCATCCGGGAGGCTGGAGTAGCTGGTGGGGAGACCACACGGCTTTGCCCTGATGGAGCCGGACCTCTGAGACTGGGGTAGCCACATGGAGGCCTCTGCAAGCGATGAGTTGCTTCTGCCACAACGGGATGCTGTTGATGGACCCTGAGCCCCGGAAGCGAGGAGCCATGGGGAGACCCCTGTTGGTGCCAGGACTCTGTACCCACTGACCTGTAAATTCATGAGTCAGAAGGAGACTTTATGGACTGATTTCAGGCATATTAGGTTAATATCTGACTTGTGACTTTGAACTGGACTGGGCTGGGATGTTTTCTCAATGTCCTGTTCCTCTTGAATATAAACCCATTCCTTATACCTATATGCATGTCTCTGAAATTTGTTCCTCTAGTCTACCCGGACTGACACATGCAGACTAAAGAAACTGAACTCCTCCTTTGGAGATAAAGCTGAAATATTCTAGGATGAGAAGAAGCAAATGTCTGCTATCAATTTGAAATAATTGGAATTTGGATTAAATCTCTTGTTTTCAAGTTTACCCAATAATTGATAACTTAGGACAAACATATATTTAGAGTTTTTTTCATATATTTGCTACATGTCTTAGCTCTGCAAGTATAATTTTGCTTTAGTGAATGAACCTTATCAAAATGTTTGCCTTGTGCACAACCCTTGTTTATTAAGCATTGTCCAGTTTCTTAAATTTTTCATCTGTACAAGTGAATGTTCAGTGCATTTTATAGTCCAATAAGCTTTCCTATATATGTACACTTTCCTTTTCTCACTCACATATGATCATTGTGTCAATTCTGACTCATAATGACCCTGTAGGCCAGTAGAACCGACCCTAACATTTTTTTCAATACTGTAAAACTTTACAGGAGTAGAAAGCCTCATTTTTCTCCTACAGGGTGGCTGGTGATTTCAAACTGCTAATCTTACAGTTAACTACTATACCACCAATTCTTAATCATTGACTAGATTAATGATATTATTATTAGAAATCAAATGTCCTCTGAAAGTTGCTTATTTTATTTCTTAAGAAACTGGTAAGGTTGACTCTGAAGTCGACCATGAATATATAGGCGTGCACATAAACACACACAGTGAGGCATTCTTGGCAGAGGCTGTGGATCTGGGTGAGAGGTGTAGAAATTGTAGGTTGCTGCTGTGTCTCCTGGAGCAGTTTTGAAACCACTGGGTATCCGCACCCTTAGGTAGCTAAAACCCACTCTCCCAAGTCTCCTGGAATATTCTGGTCCTATGTCAGCTTGAAGATGCTGGGTATCCCGCATTTCCATGACTCCTGGAAAAAACTCAAGTGATGAAGCAAATAAGACACCAGGCCGCCTAACCTGACAACCTTCCGCTTTGACCTCTGAAACACAGCCTATCAGAATGCTTCTGGTTTCCCCAGATCTTAGCACGGCTAAGATCCTGTAATATGATTGGAAGAATTAGTCCTGTAAAACAATTGATCAGGCTAGTTCAGCCAGCTATACTTCATTTGCATAACACAGGTTGAAACACCTTATTTGCATAGTTTGGGACTGTCATTTTTCATGCTGCAAAACTATAACCTTTTAAAATGTAACGGAGTGTACTTTGAATGTGATAAGGTTATTCTGTTAAAAAATTAAATACATAGCTTTGAAAAATTATATATATATATATGCTAATCAGGTCAGCAGATCTACACTGTCTTTTAGGGGTGCCATGAGTCAGAATAGATTGGATGGCAGTGAGAAGATGAATGAATAAATTTTGAACTCACCCCTAACCATAGCCCTAATCTAAGAACAATTAATTTTGAGAATGTAGCCCTGCTTGATACTTAACCTCATGAAGAATGGGTACTCTAGCAAAGTACCATAACTTACAAAAGGAAGAAGAGAGCGAAAATCAATATCATCAACCATAAACTTGATTTGTATGAGGTGGAATCCACCCTCCAAAGCATTTTACCAATTCTGACACTAGCCATCCATCTATCATCAATCATTCCTCTCTATTTCTCTGTAAGGTTTAATAATTTGTTATAGTAACCACCCAGAATTCACAAACAATGCTCATTTATGTGGGTTATTAGGAAAAGCTCATTGCTGTCAAGTCTATTCTAATTCAAAGAGGCCCTACAGGACAAAGGACAATTCTCCCATAGACCAGCTGGTGGATTTGATCTGTCAATCTTATGGTTCTTATCCCAATGCTTAACCTACTATGCCAAAGTAACTTGTTACAATCCAGAATAAAAATGCTCAGGATACCACACGTTAATCAAGAAAGCCAGTTCTCAGCCATCCCTACAAGTATGCCTGTCTCCAACCCTGGGTCTTTCAGCCAGAGAGGCCCTTGGTCTCTGCCCTACTTAGTCAAGTATTACAAAGTTGTTTTAGCTCACAGCTTTATGGTCTCCTGATGTGGTTTCTGCTTTGCTGACACATATGTTACAAAGCCCCTTGAGCTCCTCTGTTGATTATGTGCCCAGAGGCACCCCACTCCATCACTATCTTGAAGGTTCTCAGTTCTAATTCCACAAGTCAGCAACCTAGCTTCCCAGAAAATGCTCAGGGGCACAACACTCAACCAGCAAGCTTCCTTTCTAAAGACATGTTCTTGATCACCTGCTGGACTCTTGTTTCTATTACCTCTGCTGCCAGTTCACTTCCACCTCTCTCTGTCTCTCTTTCTCTCTCTCTCTCTCTCTCTCTCTCTCTCTCTCTCTCTCTCTCTCTCTCTCTCTCTCTCTCTCACTAACTCACATGCACACAATCTCTGGTATCGCAATTCTCGGTCTCCTTGATTGAGTAGGTTCAGTATAGCAATCTTAAATCTAGAGGATGTACTCCTGTACTGGCTTTTCTCTTTTTTGCTTCTTCTTTTGTGAAAATGGATTCCCCTTTCCACCTCTGAAATGATTCATATTAAACCTAGAGAGATTGCAAAGTGACCAATCCTCAAGTTAGGATTTTATAAAGCTTATGTGCATAGTCCCACCCAACAAAGAAACCATACCTTATTCACACTATTAGCAAACTGCCCAATCTCATTATTGAGCCAAGCACACCTCATATTTCCAAAGTCCTACCTAGTCACTGTGGCTATAAGGGCCATATTAAAAAGTGTGGTGAAGAAATCAGATGGCACCTGGCTATGCGAAAGAATAGTGTCTGGGGTCTTAAAGGCTTTTCTCCAAATAGGCAGTTATCTATGTGAGACATCAACTAAACCCATGAAGCAGCAGCACACCAACATCCAGGATCCATGGGTAGTAAATTATATAATACAAACCTGAAGGGGAGAATTGTATCAGAGCTGAAACTGTGAGATTCTAGAGTGCAGGAGGCTATGAATGAGAGTAGATGCCCAAAGTGACATTTGCAAGAGCTGCACAGGGACCAAGCCTCCAATGATTTTCCTCTAACCACTATTGAAGGATGAGAATAACCTGATGATAAGTTAGAATTGTAGAGATGGCTATCATAAATTAGGATGATAAATCTGACTTGAATAACAAAAACCTTGTCATTTGATTCACTTTGTGTTTGATAATTTTTAATATTTTGTGTGTGTCTTTTTCATAGTGGGGTTTATCTGTTGTATTTTGTCATCGGTGGTAACTTTCTTGACTCCCTGTTATGAATTTTTGTGTTTTTTGGTTTACAAAACCAGGATGAGTGAATCTATAGAGAAAATAACTGGAAGAAGTGAATCTATAAAGACAATAACTAGAAAAAGAGTTGCTGGGGAGTATTGAAGGAGAGGTAGAGAGGGAATAGCTAAAGGGGTGCTGATGCCCAGGAGTACAAGAGAAAATATAAAAGAAAAAAATTCACTGCACTGCAGAATCAAAGAAATTTTGTAATGAGATATATGTATATACATATTCATATATGAGGGAACTTAAGAAGCATGTGTAATGATTTCATTATCTTCTAATTCCATTTTCCCAGGAACTTTTGGAAGCCCTCTTGTGCGTGTGTGTGTGTGTGTGTGTGTGTGTAGCATCTAGGACAAATTTCTTGTCTTTTTTCAGCATTTGCTCATTGGTGGAGTTCATGTAATGTGGCATCTATCATACGTATAGCCATGTCAATACATATACTTATGATATGCATCTATTCATACACTATAATAAAGGTTAAAACTAAGGATAATATGAGAATTATTAAATTAGGGTAAAATTTTAAGCCATCAAAATTGCTTTTTAATAAGTTATGATCATAAAAGAATAATTTAACCCATATTCACACCAGATAAAGAAATGAATTCAAAATGGATCAATGATCTAAATATAAGGGTTGAATGCATAAAATTTTCAAGAGGAAATAAATATAAGAGTAAGATGTTAGGACCTTCTTTGGGGCAGTTGATTCTTGTATATGACGCCAAAAGTGACACTAGAGGGAATATTAAAATTGGCTTCATTATAATTAAAAGTATTTGTTCAGCCAAGGATGTAACAGACAGTGGAAATACCTTATGTGTATAATGGGGGAAAGACAGGGAAAGCATAAGAGTTAAGTATCCAGAATATATAAAAAATTCCTACAGGTCAACACAAATTAGAACCACAAATGGCTATTATTTCAGCCTCTTCATGATGATTTCCCTCATCAGATAATTTGCCTTTGTTCTCTTGAATTTGGGGGTCTTTTTTCTCCTAGAGTTGTTGGCAAGACACATAGCAGTTTTTCTCAGCATGATTCCGGGCTTGGGACTGGAACATGCATCAAAATTGAAAACGGTTGCCAAAATGACAAACTACAACAGAGATAAACCTCATTATTGAAAAGAAATGCAGAAAATACTAAAAAACAGATTAAGGAGAAATTTTAACCCTTTTAACCATTTGAGTCAGATTTATAATTTTAATCTACTCTATTCTTCTCTACACTACTCTCAGTCTGATAATGAGGTTATACCCATCCTTCAATTATGGTTAGAGGAAAATCATCAGAAGTTTATTCCCTGTGTAGATCCTGCAAATATATTTTGGATTTCCACTCTCATCCATAGCCTTCTGCACACCGGAAACTCACAATTTAAGCTCTGATACTATTTCCTTATTCGGATTTGAATTACAGTATATAATTTACAAACCATGGATCACAGGTGATGGTGTGCTTCTCCACGGGTACTTAGTTGAGGTCTTAGTTAGAAGACTGCTTGTTTGGAAACAAGCCTTTAAGTTCACAAAAGCAATTCCATCTGAGAGTCAGACACCTTAACTTCTTCACCACACTTGGCTATAGTACCCATATTTTCTTCTGTGTTTTCTTCATGAGGGCAGGTATTGTGCAGAGTCATGTCCTAAGAATTAATTATTCTTAGTTTCGAGCGAGGATTAAATGTAGGTCGGAAATCCACTCCTGGAGCTACGTTTTTATCTGCCTGGGGTTCACCACAGATTAATTTATGGTAGAGAATCTTATCAATCATATCTCTGGAGCATAAGGATCTTTTTGTTTATAGAGTCATTGATCAGAACAAATTTAAGAACAATTTTATCTTTCTTTAATATCTTTTTTTTTCTCAAAAATGATTTTATTGGGGACTCTTACAGCTCTAATCATAATGTATACATACATACATACATACATACATACATACATAGTGTCAGTAGTTACATCTTTTCTGGGGTGGGGTGGGGTTCTTTTTTTTTTTGATTTGGGAGAAGTAAGCCAGTTTTATAGGACAAGCAAGCTTAGGTAATTAGCATATCGTGATCTTCAAAATTAACAAGTGAATGGCAGCACAGCTGCAAGTCAGGCTTCAGAGGCCAGGGCTGTTTACAGTTACAAAGGCGACAAACTACAAACCCCAGGCAACAAACTGCAACAGAGTTCAGGCATATCTGGCCTGTAGCCAGGTCAAGCATGTCCTGGCTGGATGGCTCCTGACAGGTCCCCCTTTTTTTATTTTTTCAAGTAATATCCTCCCGGGAACTCCGCCTGTCTTAGGTTGTCAGGACACACACTCAGTCCTTACCCGTCATCGGTCAATGGCCTTCTAATGTCACCATGGCCTGTCTTAGGTTGGTAAAGAGTGCTCCTGATCTTACCCGTCATTGGCTGTCAAGTTCAGCTCACG
>PVJH01034947.1:0-20153 GCA_004026705.1 Nesogale talazaci
TGATGAATCACCGCGCTTTCATGCTGTTCAATTTGTAACAAGGGAAATACATCCCGCCTATCCGACATGTACGTAGCGATTCATAACAGTAGCAAACTGGCAGTTATGAAGGAGCAACGAAAATAATTGTAGGGTTGGGGGTCACCACCACATGAGGACTCCGATGAAAGGGTCGAGGCGTTAGGAAGGTTGAGAACCCTGCCCTTCCTATCGCGTGTACACCCCTCGCTCATCCGCCCGCCCCCCCTTTCTGTTACACTTAGGCCAATTCAACCCCTTCCTGTTACACACGTGGTTACCTGTAATTAGGGGGCTTGCCCGCCCCCTGAGTGTACATGAGCCTTGGCTGGAAATATGTCTCTCTTCTTGGCTCTGGCACCTGAAGTCATGGCGGTCCCAGAGGTGAACACTCACCTGCCTAGCCTTGTCTGATGCCTCCTTAATTTCCCCAACCGGCCCTTGGACCTGTTTGATGGTGGTGGCTGGTACCCCACACATGGCAAAGGGGACAATATTGCAGGGTGACCTGCGGCTGTGGAGGTAGCACTGGGCACTTGGGAACCCAAGTTTGACTTGTGACCTCGCAAATAAAAGACTTGCCCAGTGAATCCCATCTAAGGGGAGTCTCCTGTTGTTTGTTTTTAATCTACCTTCCCCCTTTGGGGTGATCATTTGCACAGCAAACTGGGCTCCCCTTCGTCAGTGTCTACTCAAATTTCACGGGGACATGTTCCATGGTGTGCCATTGTATCTCTTGTCCTGAAGGCCAGCTGGGACTGAGGTAGAGAGGAGCAGGAGAAGGGCCTACGTCCGGAAGTGTTTGCTGGGGTTGCCAAACACCAGGCCTCATCCAGAGCAACCATCAAAACCCAGGGAGCAACAGAGAAAGGAGGAAACTCAGGGATGGGAAGAGGCACTGAATTGTGTGGCTAATTGCCTCCTGTGCCAGGAGACAGAACAATGGGGCGGGGCTACTACTATTCCTGGAAGATGGAAGAGGCTCCAGAATAATCCTGATCAAGAGGAGGGAGATGTGGAAGAGAATTTCACATTTACCAGGCGTGCAGATTTTCTGGAACCATGGAAGCCGGATGATAGCCTTGAATTACAACCCTGAGATCATCTGTGAATTCTTAGAGCTTAAAGCCTCACTCGTGAAGATCTGCCTGAAACACTGTGTTCTCTCAGGATCTGTCTGTTATGGAATCAAATGGGCAACAGCCAGGGAAAATCAAAAGGGCAGCATTTCCCGGAGGATGCAGGGTGGTCTCTTGAGGGACTCGGATGGCCTGAGTCAGAATGTGAATGAATGGTTGAAACAAAAACGTATTTCTCTCCTTCACCCGACCCACAATAAAAAGTTTCAAAATAGGGCTAAGCCCCGGTGGCGTAGTGGTTGAGTGTGGGACTACGGCCCACAGGTTCATATCCTGCAGCAGCTCTCCAGGAGCAAGACTGGGCCTCCTACTCCCACCAGGTGGCAGTGATACGCACAAAAACAAGCAAACAAAAAAGTTTCAAAATATGATAGAATGCAAAGCCAAAAGGACAAAATATGAGTGCTTTCATCTTTGGCGGGGTATTTCCTCTGTACCCAGGTCCCCTTCTGTCTAGACCCTAGGGAAGGGGGGGGGGGCAGAGAGCTGTCACCCTGGCCAAGGCCCAAGATAGCAAAAAGTAGTGGCCGCAGTGCCGGAGACCCGCACGAGATGGTGCAGTGGGGCCTTCCTGGCTGCCTCACAGAGCAAGGCGGTCACGATAGGTCAGGCCCACGGACCCACGCACGGGTGGAGAGAGAGCTGAGCAATGAGGTTGAGTGTGATTGCTTAAGTGTGGCTCTTCTAGCCACATCTTTGTAACACCCACCCAATGATGGGGTGGGACCGTGCAAACAGGGTGTGGGAAAGAGGGGGCTGGGTAGGGAGGCCATTGCTCTGGAAGTAAGATACCTGTGGGAAACAAACAAATGTCATTTCCGCAGATTCCTCCCCAACAGCCATGCTACCTTAAAGTGAACACCTGGTTGATTCTGTCTTCCTATCGAGGCAGATAGTCCCTGATTATCTCCTCCCACTGAGGCACCCATCCTCCCTCATGCCTTCCTCCAATGCAGGTATGAGATTTCCTTGCCTGTGAGACCAGGGACTGTACTGTGATTACCACCCACCTTGTGAAGTATGTCACTACTGAATATGCATGTCTTATAGTTATCTACAAATAGCTCCCAAATAATAATGATGCTCTCTCCTCTGACCTCATCTCCTCCATTCCCTGGGCCCCTCTTCTCCGGTTCTCTCTCCGGCCTTGTCCCCTCTGCCCCTGTCCTCCTTCCCCGCTCCCTCTCCCTTGTGCCCCTCCCTGGTCTCCGGATCTCCTCATGGGCCACCCAGTGGGGTTGAGGTGAGCATGCTACCATAAAATGTGTCTGACTCCCCCCAATAAAATTATTAAAAAGCAAAAAAAAAATGTGTCTGACTCTTTTAGTCTCTACTCTCTACTATGTCTCTTATTCTCTGTGATGTTCCTAGAATCTTTACAGATTAGAGCTGTACATTGATGCCTGCTGGGCCTGTGATGATTTGTTAGGGGCTGGCTACGCCGACGGATCACATCTCAGAAACGGAGAGAATGCCGAGACCATCTGGAAGGAAAGAAGAGTCACCAGCAGAGCACGTACTGTTGTTCTGTTGGATATAGAGTTTTGTTCTGTTGTGTGCAGAACCGTAGAGCTGACTCAGTGGCACCTAATAACTTAATAATCATACCAACTAGAGCACAAGGGAGGTACCCATCCCTGAGACTACTCACCCATTTCAGAGCAAGAGGACAGCTCTTTCCCAAAGATAGAAATTCAGAAGGCAGAGGGAAGAACTAGAAAAGGGAAATTCCCAGGGATGGCAGGATAGGTGATAGGACACCAGAGAAGGATGGCAATGTAAGGTAACTTTGGCGAAGGATAGAAGAGAGATGGAGAAGGCAAAGGCAGAAAATAGTTTAAAAGGTTTATTTCATTATGAGGGAGGAGGGAGCGGGGAGGAAGGGGAAATATGAGGAGCTAATACCCAGGGCTTAAGTAGAAAGAAAATATTTTGAGGATGATGAGGGCAACAAATGTACAAATGTGCTTTGCATGCAATAAATGTTTGTATTGGTTGTGATAAGAGTTGTATGAGGCCCCAGTAAAATGATTAAGAAAGAAAGAAACAGAGAAAAAAATCCTTGACAGGTATTTTTGTCAACTAAAGAAACTACAACTGGACAAACAGAAAAGGTTCACACCTCAAAAAAAAAAAAAACAAAAACTCGGGCGGAGCCCCGGTGGCGTAAGTGGTTGAGTGCGGGACTGCAGCCCGCGGGCTTGGTGGTTCAAATCCAGTGGCCGCTCTCAGGAGTGGCACTGGGTAGCGCTGATGACCACCAGAGGCAATGATGCCCACAACAACAACAACAACAACAACAAACAAACAAAAAAAAACTCCACTAAAAAGGGGGGGTGCTATTTCAGGGCTCCCTGGTGAGATTCATTGGCCTTAATTGGGTCCAGAGAAGTTGTGTGGCCTCGGGGGAGGTGGGGGTTAACAGAGAAAGGGGCAAGAGCATTCTGAGCTCCTGGACAAGGTTCACAGGTCTCTAGCTGGAGACCTGCAAAGTTGAGCTGTCCAGGGGAGTCATGGAGGGTTTTATAACCCAGGTCTAGGAGAGGAAGTAGCTAGGGAATCTTCCTTTGGGACAATGCTGTCTGCAGATCCGGGGCTAAGCAACAGTGTTCAATGTTATCTGCAATGGTTAGCTTTCTGCACCTGGGCCTGGAAAGCCACCTCAGAGGAGGGGGAGGCCTGGCCTCTCACCATGTCCTAAAGTGTTTTCACCAGCCCTGGGTATCTTTTCACTCACCTGCCCTGCCAACTCCCGCTTCTGCCAGACAGTTAATCAATGGCACGAGACAAACTTTGCGTGAGTTGTTGAAGGGGAAGCTGGTTCTTGCTCTGTAAACCTTCATCTCATTCAAAATAAAAACTTGGGGGAAACAAATCCTGGCCTGAAGTGACAAAGCAAATAGAGCCTGCACCATGGAGTCACCATGGAGAATCAAAAGGCTGACAAGAGGCACCAAGAAGAAAGAAATAAGTCAACAACGGGCCAGACTCCCAAGGCTATCAGACTAAACTCTTGAGGTTGTACCCCTAATCGGACCAAACACCCACGACTCCATCCCTGTGACTTCACTCCCTTCCCCACCCAAACTGTATAAAGCCCAGCTAAGAGCCAAAGAGGTAGTTTCTTGACCCACTGCAAAGGAGTAGAACTCTCCTTCCTTTGCTCTTGCTGGGAAGTCTTGCCTGTTTTTTCTTAACTTGCTATTGATCTGCGGCCCGTGGAAAATAAATTGGTTGAAAGACTCTGGCTCATGGCGTTGTTAGGTTCAGGTCATAACCTGGTCTAGTCTCTATGGGAAGCTTGGAGCGAAAGGTTGCCGTCCTGGTGCATCAGGCTCCTAACCAGTACTCCGGAAGACAATGTAAGACATTGCAAGAACACTGCCTCAGGGTATCCAACCCCCACTGATTCCTAGGCTCTGTCTGTGGGACTGTCATGAGGGGCTCAAGACACAAAGGCTGAGACCCGGAGGAGGAGGGAGGGCAGAGACAGAGACAGACTTCCTGGCCTTTGGAACAAGCCAAGAGGCTAAAGGACCACGTGGCTGAGCAGCTGAGCAAGAGAAAGGAGTGAGAGAGAAAGAGAGAGAAAGCTGTCCTTGCCTGAGACAGAGAAATGGCTGGTCTTGACTGAGCAGAGATGGTTGTTCTTGGCAGAGAAAGAGAGAGAGAGAGATCCTTGACTGAGAGACATGGCTGGTCTAGGTTGAGAGAGAGACATTGGCTGTTCTTGGCTAGAGGGAGAGAGAGAGAAAGAGAGGGAAAGAAACATGGCTGGCCTTGGCTGAGAGAAAGAGACACATGGCTGATCTTATCTGAGAGAAAGAGAGACATGGCTGGTCTTGGTTAAGAGAGAGACATGACTGGTCTTGGATGAGAGGGAGAGAAATATGGCTGGTCTAGGCTGAGAGAGAGACATGACTGGCCTTGGCTGAGAGGGAAAGAGACATGACTGGTCTTGGCTGAGAGAGACACATGGCTGGTCTTGGCTAAGAGAGACACATGGCTGGTCTTGGCTAAGCAAGAGACATGACTAGCCTTGGCTGAGAGGGAGAGAGACATGGCTGGTCTAGGCTGAGAGAGAGACATGGCTGGTCTTGGTGAGAAGAGGTAGGTCTTGGACAAATGCCTGCATCCTGAAAGTTTTCACATCCTAAATATTTTGTGGTGACCAGTTGGCTCTCCTTAGAACCCCCAGGATCCTGACTGCTACCTGTAAGTTCGGTGTGGCCGCTGTTTGCACACCTCATCGACCCCAGCAGAGAACAGAGGACTGGCCACAGGACGGAAGACTGGTGAGGTGAAGCAGAAGGGTCAAGGAGGATGGAAGGTGGACACATGACTGACCTCTGCCGTGTGTGTAGCCATTGCCCTTGGGCCCGTGTAGAGTTGCATTTTCCTTCCCTTGTGGAGTCAGTTGATATCAGATGTGTCCCCTCCCCTCTACCATCCCCCTTACCATTTCCTCAAGCACCCTGTGGCAGGAAACTTCCTGGTGGATGGGGTGCCCCCCGGGCACATACTGGCAACGGGAAAGAGCTTTATAACACTTCCCAGAGCTGGGTAGAGCTCAAGCCAAGAGACAGAGGGAGAAAAGCCTGCCAGAAGCTGTCCTGACTGAAGAACTGTATCCAGAGTCAGGTCTGATCCTGAATTGTAGCCTGATACTTCCCTAGTGCTTGTGAGTAGGACCTTTGAGTTCTGTGCGATGGTGGCAATGAATGACCACACCCGGCAGCCCAACAGCGAGTAAAGAGTGCCTTGCGAGGGACAGTTGGGGTTTGGGTTGGTGACAGAGCTGGAAAAGAGGTATGGGCGTGACCTCCACCACACAGGAATCCCGCTTAGGCTGCTGCTGCTGCTCCGTCTCTCTGCCTCCTCATGAAGTCAGAGCTCAGATGCCTCCACCACGCCTTTTTGAAACCTCTTGCTCCCAAGGACAGGGGTTCAGGAGGTCACTTTATCGGGGACAGGCAGCTAGGGATAGCTCCCCCAAGGAGAAGCCGGTCTAGCCGTCATATAAGGGGTGAGTTCATGAAATGTTGAATCCATATGTTCTGAGAGTGAGGTGATCAATCTCCAAAGAGTCCTTGGCAGAAAAAAAGGTCCCGCACCTCTGCTAAGGAACGTAGTGTAGTGGTTAAAGGAATGGGGTTGGGACCCCCAGACTCTGGGTTCTAATCCCAGCTTAGCCAGTTATGTTAGTCCAGACACACTAGAGAAACAAATTCACAAAGAGTTTTCTGTCCAAGACCAATTGAATATTGAGAAAACATCCGGCTCAGTCCAGATCAAGTCCATAAGGATGCTATTAAATGCCCATATGTCTGATACCAATCTATACATTCCTCTTCAGACCCACGAAACACATGCAATGGTGTCAGATGCAGGAACCACAGGCCATGGGGTGGAAAGTTTTGTGGATCCCGTGGTGGTCTTCTCACTAGGATGGGTCTCCATTTGGTTCCTCCAGCTTCAGGATTCTAGCACAGCTCCATGTGCCTTGTCATCAGGAATCGGAAGCAGGGAGAGTCTGTCTGTATCTGGCTTCCCGTGAGCTCTTGGTCTCTGTGGCGCCTCCAAATGAGGTCATCAAGCTGCGACCTGATTGACAGGGTAGGCTCCGCCCCTCCTGGACAAGTTGACACCAGATTATGTAACTGTCTCAGGGATCCTTGGCTTTGTGAGGACCTGAGGCAAGTTACGGCTCTCAGCCTAGGTCTCCTCCTGTGTCTGATCGCATTGGGCAATAGCTGTTCTGGTGGTCTTGTTGCCAGGTAACAAACTCCATTGCCTATACAGTCAATGTTGACGGGGAGTAGAAAGCCAAGCTGTTCTTCCGTGATTTAAACTTCTGACCTTGTGGTTAACAGCCCATCGCATGGCACCAGGGCTCTTCCCTTCTGTAGACAAGGCTTTCAAAATGCTATACAGGTTCTTAATAGCTCTCTGGCAGGATTCTCTAGAGGAATAGAACCAGAGAGAGAGAGAGAGAGAGAGAGAGAGAGAGAGAGA
Organism: Nesogale talazaci; assembly: GCA_004026705.1. Taxonomy (NCBI): domain Eukaryota; kingdom Metazoa; phylum Chordata; class Mammalia; order Afrosoricida; family Tenrecidae; genus Nesogale; species Nesogale talazaci. The sequence continues at coordinate 7,173 of PVJH01034947.1, forward strand.
GAGAGAGAGAGAATTTCAAGGAATTGGCTCACATAATTGCAGAGCTGGCCAGGTGGCAGGCTGGGGACATCTGTAGGTTTGCACCCTGGGATCTGTAGGCTGGGAGACAAGAAGGAAACAGTAAGGAGGGAGAGGGAAAAAGGGCAATTTCTGCCCAACTAGTTACCGTTTGAAAGCAGACCCCGCCCCCTCAAGCCAGGGGTAGGGAGAATCTGGCCTGAGAACTCATGAGCGCCAGCTAACATCACACGCCAGCCCTAGGAGGAGCAGCTCCAGCCATCGCATTAAGGGTGAGTTCATTACATGTTGGGCCAGTATGGCCCGAGAATGATGTGAGGGCTATCCCAAAGGAATTCTCCTTTCGTCCGATTGTTCAACTGCTTGCCTTATATTAGATTATGTTATGGAATATCATTACATTATATCACATAATCATATTATATTATGGGACCAGCAACTAGGATGATGTTTAAAAAAAAACAACAAAAAACCTTGGGAACCAGAGCATAGCCATGTCGGCATATAAAATGAACCATCACAGTGGCTGAAATGATGTTTTCTTTTGCTCAGACACCTCGAACTCAGCCCGGACTCAGCAGAAAGAGCTTGCTGCTCTTTCATGGAACCTCAACTGGGATGGCTTAAGTGGGACCAGCAGATAGATTTTTAAGATGGCCCAATCACCTGGCTGGAAAGCTGGAGCTAGCTGTTGAATGTGGGCAGTGGGCGGGAGGTGGGGGGTGGTGTCAGCTAGGGCTGTTGACCCAGGGGTCTTGATTTCTCTTCTTAGGAATGCTTGGGCCTCCTTAAAACATGGCAGCTGAATTCCAAGAGAGCATGTTCTACTGTGTTCATTCGAGAAACAAAGTCATAAGCACACATATGCATATAAGGGAGAAATTGATATACAAGAGCAATTGAACACCGAGAAAAACATCTCAGGCCAGTCCAGATCAAGTCCATAAGTCCAATACTAGCTCGCATGTCCGATGGCAGTCTATAAAGTCCTCTTCAGGCTCACGAAACACATGCAATGATGCTGAATGCCGAAAGATCACAGGTCAGTGGGTGCAAAGTCAGTGGTGGCAGAAGCATCTCGTTGCAGGCAGGGGTCTCCGAGTAGGTTAGTCTAGGTCCAGGTTTCTGGCCCCATTGGGGATCGGTTCATGTGACTTCTCCTCAGGGATGTCGTCGCACAGGAAGTCAGCCTTGTCTGTAGGGAGTCTCCAAGGAAGTGAACCAAGAGAGGTAGTTCTCTCCCGCCTCCAAGAAGGAATGACCACGTTTCCCAGAATTCTCAGAGGAGAGAGCCATGCCTACAAAGGCCTCATTGACTATCTCCAGATGGACAGGCTAGACTCCATCCTGCACTCTTCGTCCTCACATTGACACCAGATTCGGTGACTGCCACACCCACTATATCAAAAAACCTAACCATGGAGCCCCTGAGGACACATTTCAACGCCGATAGAACTGCCCTCCCCCTGGGGGGGGGATTGTTTCTGCATCTGTAAATCTTTATGGAAGCAGATCATCTCATCAGTCTCCCTTGGAGCTGCAGGTGGGTTCAAATGGCGGACCCTGTGGTTAGGGGTCCGACAAGTGATGTACGACACTGCCAGGGCTCCTGGTTCTCTGCCTCATGAGCCACCCCCGTGAGGTGACTCCGTCTGATAGTGGCTCTATAGGACAGAGCAGAATTGTCCCTGTGGATTTCCAAGACCATAGTTATTGACGGAGGAGCCCTGGTGGGGCTGTGGTCATGCGTTGGGCTTCCTCTGCCAGGTCATCAGTGCAAAAGGACCAGGGAGTTCCTTGGTGTGGGATCCAGCCCACATCCAAAGTGTCCTAAAGGATGGTTGCTAAAAGGAGGGAATCGAAGGGAAGAAATTAAGAGGCAGACAAAAGTTTGGGGGTGCTCACCTCCATGGCATCAGGTGAGTGGAAGAGAGACAGACAGACAGAGAGAGAGAGAGAGAGAGAGAGAGAGAGAGAGAGAGAGAGAGAGATAGAAGAGAGAATGTTTTCTTACATCAACTTATATAGTCTCAGGGCATGCAAGCCCCCTTAAGCACAGGCAACCACATAGCCATGTCGGCCTACAAAAGAGACCATCACAGTGGCTTGACACAATGTTTTCTTTTGCTCTGACACCCGAAAGTAACAAAGTAAACAGTACTCTAACCCCCAGCAGGAGTAATCTAACTCCAGTGCTGGGGGCAGTTAGAGGGGGTGTGACTCTCCCTCAGCAGGGAGAGAAATTGCAACAAGTTTGCTCCTGTAGATAAAGCTGCCAACCAGTTAGCAATCAGCCCTGTAGCTTGTAAGAAGTAACTTTAAGGTGGCACTACTCTGAGAGGATATAGTGGGGATTAACTTTAGTGATGGGCATGTGATTGGGACTCATCTCTAACTCCAAAGAATGAAGCCCTCCCTCCACCCAGAACCTTGGCTTCCCAGGCTTCTTAAATATTAGAATAAAGAGCTTGTCGGCGTACACGCTCTTCCCGGCCCTTAGGTTCCCACACTTGGGAGGAAGATGGGGTTTTTACAGACGCAGAAACTCAAAGGGAGTCGTTCCACCCCGTCTTACAGGGGGTTTATGAGTGAGCATCCACTCAAGGACAGTTTGTTTTGTTTTGTTAATTCTTTATGGAGGCAGATCGCCTCATCTTTCTCCCCTGGGGTGGGGGTGGCTAGTGGGTTGGAGCTGCTGGGAGGCTTCCGCCAGAAGCTGCCAGGGAAGCAGGCAGCCTGGTTCCGGTGTCGATAACCAGCAATTATGGTGATTGCTCTCATTAGCCGTGAGACCTGAAGGACAAGTTGTGGCAGCCGGCTTTGGAGGAGGGTGGGGTGCCAGCTGGATCATTCCAGGCCGAGGAAGCAAGATCATCACCAAGGCTGGGAGGTGATGGGAAGGGCAGCTGCCAGGAGTGAAAAGGGGGCTGGGTGGGGTGCAGGAAAGCCAGGCCAGGCTTAGACCAATGTCTCCCAAGTGAATGCATGACAGCCCTACAGACTGCGAAACGCCAAGAGGCCTGCCTTGGAGAAAGCGCAGCCAGCATGCTCCTGAGAAGCAAGAAGATGGCGAGACTTTGTCTCAGAGAACAATGGGATGTGTTATTATACGGGAGACCGCTCCCTGGGCCAGGTCCTCATTGCTTGGTAAAGCGGAGAGGCAGCGAAAAAGAGGAAGACCCTCGGTGGATAGACACCGTGGCTGCTACCATGGTCTCAAACACAAGAACCATTGAGTGGACCGTGTGGAACCGGGCAGCTTCTCCATCTGTTGGTCACTGGGTCGCAATGAGTCGGAACAGCACCTAATAACCCCTGATCTTAGATGACAGGACACAGCACGGCTGGGGGGAGGGTGCACTGAGTAATTTATTCGTTTTCTGTAAAGGGGGCGATGGGTCAAATTCTCTGGGAACCTATACTATTCGCTGAGGAATTAGGGCTTTTTCCTAAGGGGTACTGGGGAGCCATGGGAGGTGTGTGAGCTAAGGCAGGGCAGGGTCAGCTCTGGATCTAAAAAGACTCTTGGGGTCAGGGGGAGAAGGCAAGCACAAGGAGGACCGAGAGAAGGGAACAGGGGGCCTGAGGAATGGAGCTTTTGAGGGTTGGGGAGCAAAGGGAACAGAGGACATGTGGCTGAGACGGTGGAGCTGTCTTGCAGGAGGGATGCCCCCAAAGATGAGTGGGTGAGAGGGAAGAGGCTGAGTTTAGAGAGACAGAGACATCGCAGAAGGCAGCCCTGGGTGGTGGGAAAGACACCAAGGGAGGATCGGGAGCAGCAGAGGAGTAGGGTAAAGACCTGCGCGTCTCAGCCATTTCAAGGTGGGGAATGGAGCCAAGGGAGGAGAAAAAGCCGGAGGTGAGCCCAGCACAGGGTGGGGCTCCTCCAGGAAGTCTTCCTGGCTTTGCTAGATTTCCAGGCAGACACTCCGTTCTCTGGGAGCACAGAGGACACAAAGGTTAAGCGCTTGGCTGCTAACCGGAAGGGCTGGCGTTTTAACGCGGCCGGTGACTTAGCAATTGGCTCCAGTCTCAGAGGATCGCCTCCCTCAGAGCGACCCCTTGTAGGAAAGAAAAAAACACGTTGTCTGGTGTCTCATCCTCTACCCCCTCAAAGCCACTGCTCTGCGGGATCCACGACATCAACCTATCTCGTTTGGGGGGCCTGAGCGGGTGGGGGGGGGGGGGGGGTTCTCCCTCTCTTCCTCTACTGTCCAATCTACTAAGCAGACTTCCCCAGGAGGGCGCAGTGGGTGGCGCTGTGGAGCGCGCCTAACTGCAAAGTCGAGACCACCTGGCGGCTCCGAGGATGTCTACCTGCCTTTCTGAGTCAGATTCTGCAGGATGGCAGGGAGGTTTCGCTTTTTGGTTTGTGTGTTTTCAGCGAGGCCCTCTGACCCCCTGGCCAAAGCGCAGCAGAGGAAATCTCTCTCGGGAGAAGGATTTGGGTGTCTTCTTTCCGGGGCGGATTACATTCCTTCAGACAGAATCGCCCCAAAGGTCACAGTCAAGAAAACACGAGCGCGGGGGAGTTCTACTCCTCACCCAGTGTCCACGGGGCACCTGATAACAATGAAGACGGGCACGCCCACGACTCAGCTCTCACCTTGCCCTGATGAAGGCTTGCATGCTTGCGGGGTGCGGAGGGGTGGGGTGGGCCACTCAGCCACGGGATGGGCTTGGGGATTCCAGCACCTCTGCTGGGCCAGGCTCCCTTTCCCCGCCCAGGAAGCTACCCGGCCTGTCCGACTCGTCCTGCCCACGAGGGCCAAGCACCGGCCGGCCCGGGTTCTCTTGCCAGTGTCCCCGCGGGTGCGGCCAGCACCATGGACACCTCGCCGCGGCTCCTGCTGCTCTTCGCTCTCCTGGGTGAGTCCCCCTGCACAGCCCCTGCCCACGGCGGTTCCCTTTCCCAGCATCCTGCCCCCAACGCCTGCCCTATCTGTCCCTCCTGCAGCCTCCCGGATTGGGGTCCTGGCCCAAGTCCGAGCCTCCGGATCTAATGTCTCCTTCTCTGCACGGGAAAGCCCTTCCCAGGGCACGGGCGGGCGAGTGCCTACCACCAAGGTCAGCAGATGGAAACTTCTGGATCGCTCCCCAGGTCTATCAGGGTCCCTGTGGGCCAATGTGTCTGCGGTCGAAGACCCCATGTGGAAATTCCCTGTGGAGAGTCCGGCTCCCACCTTCCTTGAGACCGCTGCGTCCGAAATGCGGCCCCAAGCTCCTGCCAAAGGCAACGAATCTGCCTTCCAGGCGTCCAATGTTGCCCCTCAAGGCCCAGCCCATTACGAAGTGTCCCCCGAGGAGCTGGGGGTCCCCGAGGAAGCCCGCCCAGCCCCCATCTTCCCCCAGCATGTCGGCGGCCCCCTCGCAGTGCTCGTAGGCACCACCATCCAGCTCCCGCTGGTCCCCGCCCCCGAGCCCGGGCCCCCAGCCCCACTGGTGGTCTGGCGCCGTGGCACCACGGTGCTGGCGGCGGGAGGCCTGGGCCCCGGGGCCCCGCTCATCAGTCTGGACCCGGCTTACCGAGACCGCCTGCGATTCCACCGGGTGGGAGGCAGTCTGGAAATCACATCGGCCCAGCTGGGCGACTCTGGGGTCTACACGGCCGAAGTCATCCGGGCCGGGGTCTCCAGGCAGAGTCGGGAGTTCACGGTGGGTGTGTATGGTAAGTGGCCGCTGGGAGACCTTCAGTCATCCCCAAGCCCCCAAACTGCCCAGGGGAACCAATTCTGACTTACAGAAACACTTCCAGGACAGGATAGAACTGCCCCAGTAGATTTCCAAGACTGGAACTCTGAGTACCAAGGCCCCGTCTTTCTCTGGAGGAGCAACTGATAGTTTCGAACCGCTGACCTTGTGGTTAGCAGCCTAACAGGCCATCCTTTTCCCAGAAGGGGTGGTGTGCACAAAATGCCTATAAGCCTCTGTCCTGGAGGGGATTCGAACTCACGGAGCCCTCACAGAGCCCCTCCATGGGGCTGCAGGAGAAAGCTCTCATTTTCACAGTGGCAGACTGCCTCAGCTTTCTGGCGAGGAGCTTCTGGTGGGCTCTGACTGGTGACTTTTCGATTAGCAGGGGAATAACTCAGTGCATAACTGTTTGGCCATTCCCATCATGCACTTTGATCCCTTTGGTTCCAACCAGAGCAGCCCTCTAGGACAGAGTGCGATGACCCCATCAGGTTTCCGAGGCTGCGATTTTGCAGGAAGCAGGCTGCCTCGTCTTGGCCCTGTGGAGCAGCTCGTGGGTTCGAACGGCCAACCTTGGAGTTGGCAAACCAACAAAAAACCAAAACCCAGCTCAGAAAACCTTTGGGACCGTGCAGACCTGCCCCGGTGGTTTCTGAGACTGTTAATTCCAGATGGGAGTAGAAAGCCTCCTAACTTTGCACCCCACCCCAGGGTTTTCAAACTGCAGCGCCAGGAGTGGCCGCTATACCACAAGCCCCCAGTTAGCAATCAACTCAAAAACGGAACTCAGTGCCATCGAGCCAAGGCTCCGCCTCCTCAAGGCTGTCTCCTTGCGACCCCCTCAGTGGGTTGCCGAGGCTGTAGCTATTTACCGACCGTTGAAGCCCCAGTCTTTCTCCCCGGAACTGCTGGTGGTTTCCAAGGGCCAACCACGCAGATTGCAGCCTATCGGGTAACCAGGACATCACTTGGACTCCTACAGTTAGCAAACAGGCACTTGCCAATGATTATTATTGTAGTTTGGGTGAAATTCCCAGAGTAAGTTGGTTTCCCATTCGATTATTTTTTAAATCAGGAGCAAGCGGAGGCTGGCTAGTCCCATGAAGACTGTCAGGTCCCAAACCTCCCAGAAGCAGGTCTCCTTTGTCCTAGAAGGTCGTTCTGGGTCAGAACCAACCCAACAGAACAGCACTTGCCCTGCTTCCCCTCTGTGTGCCCCTGTTCCTATTCCTCTTTTCTTCTGCCCCTTCTTATCTTCCTAATTCTGCTTTGGGGCAAATGCCAGCGTTCTGGTCTTCTGTGGTGGTGTGTTCTGAGAGGATGGACCCCACAGGTGATTCCTTTAATGTTAGAGACCTGTCTTTAGTTTACTGAAAGGTGATTCTCCAGGGATAGCTCCAAGGGTCCTGGGCTAGGGTTTCTTCCAGGACCAGTACGTCTGGTATTTTTATGGTGTTGAATCCCGTTCGGTGTTTTCTCCCACCCTGTCCAGACTCTTCCACGGCAATCCTCATGGGAAGACTGGTACCAGGCATTATCTAGCTCCTTAGTCTCAGAGTCGTGGAGGCTGTGGAGTGCATGGTCACTTAGTGCTTTGGGTTAATTTTTCTCAGTCCTTGGTTTTCTCTTTTTCTTTGCTCCTGACCTGTGTGTGTGTGTAGGGGAGAGTAGGGGTTAAAGAGAGGATGTAGTTATAGATGGTCCCCCAAAAGCAAAGCAAAACAATAAAACAAAAAGCCCCAAAACCCTCACCATCACCACCAAAAATAAATAAAACCTCAATGCGATGGAGTTGATTCTGACTCATGACACCCCTAGAGCACAGAATATAACTGCCCTGATGGGTTTCCAAGACTAAATTTTCACAGGACTAGAAAGCCTCTTTTTTGTCCCACAGAGCAGCTGGTGGTTTCGAACTGACAACCTTGGGGTTACTAGCACCCCCCCCTTTTTTTTAAGGCATCACTGCCCTCAGGTGGTGGGAGTAGGAGGCCCAGCCTTTGCTCCTGGGAGCTGGAACTGAACCTCCATCCCAGGGTGCCGCAGTCCTGTGCACAACCACTATGCCACCGGGGCTCAGCCCTACCTTTTTTTAAAAAAAATTAAATCACACCATCTTTGTTTTGTTTTATATTTTGGGGGGGGGCATCACTGCCTTCTAGTGGTCATGGGAGCTACCCAGCGCTGCTCCTGAGAGCCACTGCTGGATTTGAACCGCCAAGCCTGTGGGCCACAGTCCTGCACTCATCCACTAAAACCACTGGGGCTCAGCCCCACATCTTCTTTTAAAGACCCTCCACTAGCTTATCACCAAAAGGAGCTCCTTGGGAGAAAGATGGGAATTCCTAGTCCCATAAAGAGTGACAGCCTCTGAAATCCCTCAGGGCAGACCGACCCTGTGAATGGACATCCACTCGCTGGCAGTGGGTTTGGTTTGAAGTGACTCACCATGTAGATTTCGGTCCTTGCCAGCCAAGTACTTTAACTACGGCGCCACCAGGTTGCTTCCACGGAAAACCCAAACCAATCTCCCTTCTAGCGTGTGGACTTTGACTTACAGTCACCCTGTAGGACAACGTAGAACTGCCCGTGGGTGTCCGAGCATGAAGCCTCATAGGAATAGAAAGCCTTGTGTTTCTCCTTCTGAGCAGCAGGTAGTTTTGAACTGCTGGCCTTGTTTGCAGCCCAGTGCCTAACCCGATCCTAAGGTTGCCGAGGGAGGTGGTGGAGGCATGGGACTGGGTGCTAAGACACGGGTGCTTGTTGGACATTGGACTTGGGGGAGGAGTGACGTGGGGAGGTGGGACTGGAGCGGGACCCCCCACCCCCTACCCTGAGCCACGACAGACAGACCTGAGGGTGTCCTTTCTCTTCCAGAGCCCCTGCCCCAGCTGGCGGTGCAGCCCCGGGCTCCGGAGACCGAGGAGGGGGCGGCCGAACTCCGTCTGCGCTGCGTGGGGTGGAGGCCTGGGTGCGGGGAGCTGAGCTGGAGCCGCGATGGGCGCCCCCTAGAGGCGACGGACGCGGACGGGGCGAAGCCGCCGCGGGTCCGCACCGAGAACGACCAGCTGGTCATCCGGCGCCCGGAGCGCCGCGACCACGCCCGCTACACCTGCCACGTCCGCAGCCCCTTCGGCCACGCCGAGGCGGCGGCCGACGTCAGCGTCTTCTGTGAGTGGGGCGACGTCTCGGGCTGGGCACGGAGGCACGACGGCCTCAGGGATCCCGGGCGCCTCCCGGCTTGACCCCGCCCCCTGCTCCACGCAGACGGCCCCGACCCGCCGACCATCACGGTGTCCTCCGACCGCGACCCCACCCCCGCCCTCTACGTCACGGCCGGCAGCAACGTCACCCTGCGCTGCAGCGCCGCCTCTCGGCCGCCCGCCGACATCGCCTGGAGCCTGGCCGACCCCGCCGAGGCCGCCGTGCCCGCCGGCCCGCGCCTCCTGCTGCCGACCGTCGGGCCCGGCCACGCGGGCGCCTACGCCTGCCTGGCCGCGAACCCGCGCACCCACAGCCGGCGCCGCTCGCTGCTCAACCTCACCGTGGCAGGTGGGCGTGGTCGGGGCGGGGCCAGCGTGAGGGGTGGGGCTACCTGCACCGCCCCTGGATGGTGGGTGCCTGGGGTCCTTGCTGGGAAGCGCGCGGACTACCCAAACCCCAAATTGCCTGCAGGGGAGCCGAACCCCACTCACGGCAGCCCTGCGAGATGAAGCAGAACGGGTTTAGGGAAGCCGGCTGTCACATTTTTCTTCCCCGGAGCGGCTGGGCTGGGAGCGGACCTAACCCACTTTAAAATACGCAGCCGAGCGCTTTAGCGGCTGCACCACCAGAGCTCGAGGCTAACAGGGAGGAATGCAAACCCCATGAGGAGTCACCTGAGAGGGGGCGGGGCCAGCAAGGGAGGGACCTGGTCCTGGAGAAGGGGAGGGTAAGCGGGAGGGAGAGAGGGTGGGCCAGAAAGGTGGCAGGGATACCCAGAGTCTGCAGCAAGTGTGATCTGGAGAGGGCGGGGGGAGCAAGAGTGAGGAAGTGGCTGGGAGAGTGGACAGGGGGCCTAGAGAAAAGGACTTGGGTGTCCAGAGGAGAGATGGGCGGACTCAGGGAGACACGTGGCGATTCCCTGTAGGGTCCAGGCACGTCAAAGGACAAAGGTGGCGAGGAGAGGTGATGGAGGTCAGCAAGGAGGCCAGAGATACCTAGGGAGGGGATGGGCTCACGGGGAGGCGAGGGATCCACCAGGAGGGCACAGAGACTGGAGGAGACAGGACGAAGCAGAAAGGGCAGGTGCTCTGGGGAGAGAAGGCGGGGCCAGCGGGAAGGGGCGGATATCCCCGAGAGTGGGATGGGGCCAGTGCAGAGAGGTGGGATTTCCTAGGAGAAAAGGTGGAGTCCGCAAGGGCTGGGGCCGCCTGGAGAGATTGGTCTAGCACTGGATGGGAGGAGATTCTGGCGTCCAAATCACCATCAACTGAGAGGAATGAGTGAGAATTAGAAGGTTGCATAGGCCAGAAAATGGGATGGAAAGGAGGCCCCACCCCGAGGCCCAAGACAGAGGGCGGGGTCATCCTGGAAGGGGGCGTGGCCGACAAGGGCAATCACATCTGGGGAAAAGGGGGGAGTGAGGAAGGAAAGGCTCCTTATGGTGGACCCAGGTTGGACCCGGGCTAACCGGGCAAAAGGGGTGGGGCCGGATAGGAAAGGGTTGGACTATCTTTGAAGCAAAGGAATCAGTGAGTAGGAGGCGGTGTCTGGGTTACTTTCCTAGGGGCTGTCCCTGGGGCTGTGGTCAGCTGGCCTGCTGGGGAAAGGGAGTCCTGGACAAAGGAGGCTGGATCAGCCAGTCTATTGGGCGGGGCCTAATGCATGAACGGTGGGTGAGGGGCGGGGCCATAAGAGAAAGTGGAAAGGGGAGAGAGGCTGTAACTTTTGTTCTTTCCTTCTGCAGATCTGCCCCCTGGGTCCCCAGAGTGCTCTGTGGAAGGGGGCCCAGGCGACCGCAACCTCCATTTCCGCTGCTCTTGGCTTGGCGGGGTCCCTGCAGCCTCCATACGATTCCAGGGTCTCCCTCAGGGCATCCGAGCAGGACCAGCGCCCTCCATGCTCCTGGCATCAGTCCCTGCCCACCCCCGGCTCAGCGGCGTCCCTGTCACCTGCGTAGCACATCACCTGGTGACCACGCGCACCTGCACCATCACCCCGGGTGAGGGGGGTGGAGGGCTTTATTCGGATGGGGGGGGGGGAGGAGGGCTTTTTTTTTTTTAATCCACTGGGAAGGGTCATACCCAAACCCACTTGTGGCACATGCCAACTCAACCACCCTATAGGATGGAGTCGACCTGCTGCGTCTACTCTGCCCTGTAGGGTCTCTGGGCATCCGAATCTCCTCGGTGGCACTGTGGCCTAGGAGGGCCAAGGCTCTCAATAAATCTTCCTGCTCCAGCTGTGCAGTAAGCCTTGGATCACCAACCACAAGATCCGGGGTTCCAATCCACCACCCTCTCTGCGGGAGAACAAGGAGGCTGCCTGCTCCTGTAGCTATTAGCCATCTGAGAAACCCCTTCTAGATTCACTATGGGTCAGAATCGACTCGGCGGCCCTTGCAGTTGTGTGCTTCAAATCTTCACATAGGCAGGCAGCCACCTCTTTCTTCTGCAAAGCCCCAGAGGGATTCCAGCCCGAACTGCCATCCTTTCAATGAGCAGCCAATGAACCACGGTGCCCCTCAGCAAATCCCGCACCAAACTCACCGACTGACCTACAGCAACCGGACAGGACAGAATTCCAACTGTTGCTGCCCTGAACAGGCAGCCTCATTTTCCCCCCTGGCAGGGACTGGAAGTTTTGAACTGGCAACCTCGAAGTTAGGAACCCAACGCCTAACCCACTGGGCCACATACCAAAGCTGAAAAACCAAACTCACGGCCATTGAAGTGAGGCCCCATCATCGCGACCCTGTCCAGATGGATCCTAGGTTGCCTACTTGAAGGGAAAAATTAAGAGACAGGCAAAAGTTTTGGGGTGCTCACCTCCTCCATGGTATCAGGAACCAGGTCTGGGCAGGAGAGGGAATGTATTCTTACGCCAATTTAGATAGTGTTGGGCTATGCAAGTCCCCCTCATTACAGGACATCGCATACATTACAAAGTGGGCTGTATCCCACTCTTCCAGGTCCCTGAGCTCATTGGGGGAGTAATCTAACACCAGTGCTGGGGGCAGGTAAGGGGAGTGACTGTCCCCTGAGCAGGGAGAGCAATGGCACCATGTCTGCTCCCACAGATCAAGCTGCCGGGTCGGAGAGCAAGAAGCCATGTGCTTATAAGAGATGATTTTAAGGCAAACTATTATGGGAGGCTTTGTGGAGATAAATATTAATTATGAGAATGTGACTCACAAATGTGAAGACCTCCCTCCACTCAGAACCCTGGCTTCTTAAGCATGAGAATATAAAGAATTCGTCTGCATACCCTCAGTTTCCCATCCTGTAGGACAGGGGAGAAAGACCCTTGAGGGTTTCTGAGATTGTCACTCTCCACAGCAGAAAGACCTGTTTATTTCCCTCGGAGCAGCTGGTAGCTTCAAACTACTGACCTTACGTGAGCAGTCCAATGTAGCCATTGACATCACCAGGGCTTTTAATTCACTGTGCCTTCTTTTTAAATCCAGGGTGGGTCTTGACTGACTTACTGAGCCTCTTCCTCCCGCAGAGGCCCCCCGAGAGGTGCTGCTGCACCCAAAGGTGGAAGACACGCGGTCAGGGGAGGCCCAGGTGGCCCTGGAGGCCTCAGGATGTCACCCGCCCTCCAGAGCATCCTGGGCACGGGAGGGGCGGCCCCTGGCTCCTGGGGGTGGAGGCCGCCTGCGGGTCAGCCCCGATGGACGCAGGCTCCTCATCGGCAACTTCAGCCTGGACTGGGACCTGGGAAACTACTCCGTGCTGTGCAGTGGGGCATTGGGAGCCGGCGGTGACCAAATCACCCTGACTGGTGAGCCCTGCTTTTCCCAACCCAGGAGTCCAGGCACCCCTCTCCCCCAACCCACACTCCAATCCCGCAGACCAGGAGGCCCAAACCCCCCAGACCTCCTCCCTCAGACCAGGAACCCTGACTCCCAGCCCTCCTCCCTCAGACCAGGAGTCCTGACCCCCAGCCCTCCTCCCTCAGACCAGGAGTCTTGACCTCCAGCCCTCCTCAATCAGACCAGGAGTCTTGACCTCCAGCCCTCCTCCCTCAGACCAGGAGTCCTGACCCCCCAGCCCTCCTCCCTCA
>PVJH01034948.1:0-20188 GCA_004026705.1 Nesogale talazaci
TGGGAGTGTTGAGGGAGGAGAGAGATGTGAGTTGGGTGGCGGTGAGTTTAGTTAACCTTGGGGCTCCTGGAGCAGGGCCTCTGGAATTGTTAGAGTCCAGGTAATTCAAGAATTCAAGTTTCAGATCCGCTAGGCGATATGATTCTCTAAAGAAAGTCTGAACCCTGTAGTAGCTACACGCTGCCTGCTAACTGTAAGAGCAGCAGTTTGCAATCCCTGGCTGCTTCTCCGGTGGAGCACAGTGCTTTCCCTAGTCCCTCGCAGAGTTGAGTCTCAGGAAGCCCCAGGGGCACATCTTCCCTGACCTACAGGGTCACTAAGAGTCCGAACCGACTCCCTGGCAGGGTCTTTTGTTCTGCTTTTCCCCCATTTAATCTAAAGCACAGTTTAAGTCCGAGTCTCACAATGCTTCCTACTAATTTCTAGTTCTTCTTCTGAGCCACCTTTAAAAATGTTTCCATACCACTCCTTTCTGGTGCCAGTTGTTGTTACTGTGCCTCCTCTCAGGCACCCACACACAAAAGGGTGGGTAGTAATAGAAGGAAGCCGCGTGACTGGCTCTTAACCAGTCCACACGTTTGGTACAAAGCTCCGGAGGTGGTCAGAATCAGTTCTCTGAAAAGGCGGTTGGGCAGGAGGGGTTGTGACCGCCACCTGGAGAGCATGCTTTCTGCTTTCACAGGCGGAACAGTTCTCCTGTCATTTGAGGACTCACTCCTGATTTTACAAAACCTTGCCCCCTCCCTACCCTCTGTGAGAGTTACCCTGTGGCGCAGCAGTTCCAGCTTCCGCTGCTAACGAGAAAGTGGGTAGTGTATCCCCGGCAGACCCTCGGGGTGAGAGATGGGGCAGTCAGCTTCGATGCAGGTTAATTCCAGTGTTGTCAAGTGCGTCCCAACTCACACAAACTCTATGGTCGGAAGAGAACTTCCCAACAGGGTCTCTGAGGCATTAAAAATCGTTACTGACGGGCTGAACTGGGGTGGCGTAAGTGGTTGAGTGCGGGACTGTGGCCCGCGGGCTTGGCGGTTCAAATCCAGCAGAGGCTCTCAGGAGCAGCACTGGGTAGCGCCCACGACCACCAGAGGCAGTGATGCCCACGAAAACAAAAACAAAACAAAAAAAATTCTTTACTGAAGCTGACTGCCACCTCTGTTCCCAGAGTCATGGGTTGAAACCAATAGCTTTTGGGCTTGCAGCTCAGCACTTTGAATACTGTACCCCGGGGAACCCTCTCCAGACAGATTGCATTGTTAAGCCCTGGGTTAGGTTTCGACTCAGTGGCCCCAGGGACAACAGAATGAAACACTGCCTGGTTCTACCTCATTGCCATGCTTGAGCATGTTATTGAGCCACTGTGTCAATCCATTCTGTTTCCTCATTTTCATTGACCCAGGCACGATGTCCTTGCCCAGGGTTTAATTCTTCCGGGTTACATGTCAAAAGTATAGGAAACAAAGTTGGGTCATCCTTGCTTTCCAGGAATCTTCTGGATAAAATTCCTCCCAGACAGATTTGTTTGTTCTTCTGACATTTAGCTGTACACGGATTGTGCAAATCCATCAGTTATTCCATCTTCCTCATCCTCATCCTCATTCAGTTTTCTCTCGGAGGAGAGCAAGTAATACCACAGTTTGGATCAGGACACACATTAATTCTCACAGAGGTCTTTTGCAGTATATTTACCCCAAACAAGCATACTTTGACTTTTTTTTTTTAAAAAGTCTCCTTTTATGGTGAGTTGGGAACATATTTGCAGAACAGGTCACCTTTCCGGTCAACAACTCCTATACATTTTGTTTCATTTCATTGATTGCTGTCCCCACAATGAAACGTTACTTATTTCACTTCCTCCTTGTGTGTGTGTTTGTTTCTAGCCTACCTTATTTCTTAACCCTTCTGAACTTGAGTAATCTCTGCCCTTTCGATAAATAATTGACGAGTTTAATATGTGTTTACCCCCTTGCTTCACGGCTCTCCTTAATGAGTTATTTATTGCTCGGCTGAAAACTTGAATTTGGGTGGTGAATTCAGGTCTAGACCTGAAGGGAAATTAAGGATAATGGTCTCAGAGATTCCGCCAGTCTCTTTCCAACCAGCAAGTCTGGTATTTTGATTTTGATTCACAATTTTCTCTCATTCTTATGTAGAGAATGATTACTTGACTGCTGCTTCTATGAGGATCCATGGGAAATAAAATCCTTCATAATTTTTATCCACTTATCATGACCTTGCTAATTGGCCCAGTGGTGAGGATATTTGTTTTCTTTTTGTTGACATGTGACAGCTGTAGTCTTTGTTCTTTGTCAATAAATGCTTCAAATCCTTTTCGCTTTCAGCAGGTTGCATCCTCTGTTGCAGATTGTTCATGAATTTTTCTCCAATCTCGAGTCTGCATTCTTCGTATAAACCAGTTTCTCAGATTACTATAAGCCTTAAGGCTTCTCATAAACCTATGGGGCTGTGCTCCTGTGTCCTAGAGGGTCAATATGAGTCAGCATGGTCCAGCTGTGTAAACACACCTGCCACTCATGTCCTGCAATAGACTTGACGCTGGCTGAGCTCACTTCCTTATGTCAGAATGAAGAGACTACTGAGGCTGAGAGTCTTCCTGGCTTCCCAGGATCATGACATTTGGGTCAGCACCTTTTCTGCCCATCTCTCTGGGCACCCCTGGCTAAGAAATCGGTGGAAAGCTGTCTCAGAGATTCTGAGAAGATCAGATTTTGAAATGGATTTACTGAGTTTTTTCCCCCTTTCCTGTTTTGAATTTTCATGAATGCATGAGCCATGACATTTTGTGGTCTTTTCTAGACACCTAGCTCCACAGTCCAGGAGCCTTGGTGATATGGGGGCTAATGGAAAAAGGTTGGTGCTTTGAATCTACTAGCACAGGAGAAAGATTGGGCCATCTCTGAATACTTTAAACAATCAATAAAGATTTACCACCTTGGCCATCCTATGAATCTGCTCTGCACTGTCCTGTAGGGTGCCTGTGAATTGGATTAATTCAGTGACAATGCGTTTGCAGAGTTTAGGCCTGCACTCATCACATGACTATTGCTTATTTAACCCATGGATCTTGCTGAGAGAAAGGGGAACACTCCACCACACAGTGTTGTGAGTTCTCTTTTTCACCTTGTGTTTGCACAGAGACAAGAACTGCACAGCCATCTGGGAGGCCTTTAGTGTGGTGCTGGACAAGGACCCCTGCTCGGTGCTTCCCTCTGACTACGACCTTTTTATTAACCTCACGAGGCACTCTATTCCCAGAGACAAGGTAACTCCACACATCCATGTCTCTGGAGTGATCCAGAGCTTCCTGGATTTGTCCTCTACCT
Organism: Nesogale talazaci; assembly: GCA_004026705.1. Classification (NCBI taxonomy): domain Eukaryota; kingdom Metazoa; phylum Chordata; class Mammalia; order Afrosoricida; family Tenrecidae; genus Nesogale; species Nesogale talazaci. The sequence goes on from PVJH01034948.1 coordinate 3,342, forward strand.
AAAGGTTGGCAGTTTAACCCATCCAGCGCTCCATAGAAGAAAAATCTACCTTCTATAAAGACAGCAGTCCAGAAAACCCAATGGAGGAGTTCTCCGCTGCAATTCATGACATTGCCGTGAATGGAAATCAACCCCACAGGGATAAGTTGGTAGCTGTTTGATAGAGATGAGGGCCACATGGGTCCGACTTGGGCTTAGCTGCCCCAGAGACCCCTAGTATCATGTCCCCATCAAGCAGCATGATGTGTGTACCAAACTGTCTGGTGGAAAGGGGACTCTGAGTCTCCTGTCCTTGTCATCATAGTTGGCTGGAAGAACTTTCCCTACTGAACAAGATTATGCCTTTCATACTGGGCCTCCACATGTGGAGATAACTGAGTAAATGACTTCCATCTTAACTGGCCCAAAAGGCCTGCGTGGAAAATCAGAATCCTTTAACCCCAGGGTCTTTCTAAGAAACAAATCTCTCTTTTTAATTGACTTCTAGATTGTATTTTTTAGGGCAGTCATGGTTCCTTGGTAGATCTCCTACCTTCCATAGAGACGACGTGGGATTGAGTCTCAATGAATACCCACCCCTCACATGCAGCTAACCCATGTGTCAGTGCAAACTTGAGTGCTGCTATGATACTAAATAGGCTTCCAGGGGATATTTCAGACTAAAGAGGATGAGGAAGGAAGGCCTGGTGATCTGCTTCTGAAAAATCGGCCCATGGAAACTGTGTGGATCACAATGATCAGACCTGCAGCAGATTGTGGGGGTGGTTCAGGGGTGAAGAGTGGGTTTGTCATGAGTCAGGGGCCAAGTTGATTGTAGTGAACAGCAAGATTGTGTTTATTCAGTTTCTTTAAGAAAGTCACATTTCAGTATCCTGTCTGTACTCCTAGAGGAAACTTAGGGAAAGTGCTTGCTTGGGACAGTTACTTTCATTGAAAGGAAACCAGCAACCATTATAGTTTTTCTAACAATGATCCTGCACTTCATTTTTCCAGTGTCTAGTACTAGTAAAGGGAGGAAATGAAGCTGTGAGTTTTAAAGATGTACTAGACTCAAGTATGGTTTATCTATTCCCTGCCTGCTGGGTGTTTCCAAATTAAGCACAGGTCAGATGAGCTAGTAAGGGCATAGGATATTGTTACTCATCCTCTTGTAACATGAAAGCACTTTGGAAATGATAGAGCAGCGGTTCTCAACCTGTGGGTTGTGACCCTTTGGGGGTTGAAAAACTCTTTCACAAGGGGTGACCCCATTCATAACAGTAGCAAAATTACAATTATGAAGTATCAACGAAAACAATTTTATGGTTGAGGGTGACCACAACAGCAGGAACTGTATGAAAGGGTCACAGAATTAGGAAGGTCAAGAACCACTGCTTTAGACACTGGTGAGATTGGAGTTACTGGATGGGTGGTGAGAAGGTGGGATGGAGAGATGGAACCAACTACAAGGATCTACACATAACCTTCTATCTGGAGGATAGACATTGGAGGAGTTGGAGAGGGGAGACATTAAGCAGTATAAGATATGACAAAACAATAATAATTTATAAAGTATTGAGGATTGGTGGGAGAGGGATGAGCATGGACAGAGGGGAAAGGATGAGAAGCTAATATCACAGGCTCAAGTGGAAAAGCAGATATTTGGAGGTGCTTGGACACAGTATATGTATTTATGTATTGTGAAAAACGATATACAAGGCCCCAATAAGATGATTAAAAAAAGAATACAATATAAAAGGATGTGTGTTGGTGGCATTTCACACATTGGGAATAGCTTTTGGTGGATCTCATATAAGCCTAACAACAGTGGTGGAAGAAGAGAAAGCACTCATTATCCCCACTTGTCAATCTCAAGTCTGAAGTTCAAGTTGAGATAAATTGGTTACTATCATACATCCAGTGTCTAAAAAAGTCAGCACTCATACTGCACTCTTGATCCATCTTAATTCAGGAATCTTTGCACAGATTATGGTTCTGGGAAGATACTATCATTGGCCATTTTTGTAATCAATAAAGGAATGATGGTAGAACTCTCATAATGGTCAAATAAAGACAAAACTCATTTATTGTGCAGCAAGTCAGAGCTGAATATGAAGTTGGGTTGCCTGACTTGTCCTGATCTGGTTTCTGAAAAACTGGGTCAGATTATATTTTGCATCTGAACTTCCTTTTCTTTTTTTTCCCTTCAGTCCTTGTTCTGGGAAAATAGCTACCTACTGATGAAAAGCTATTCAGAGAATGCGCGACGCCTCATGCCTCTGGCTCATGTGCTGTATGGCCGGTTGGGGGATTCCTTGAGCTGGTGTCGACAGAAAAATGCTTCTGGTAAGATGCCTGCACACATAAGGAAAAAAATCATAACTTCATTTTATGATGCATCCATTGCATGTGTATTCACTTGTATAAATGTTTTTAGAATGTGTTTAATTTATTAACTTTTTCCTATGCAGAGGATGAAAGTTGATGGAACAAATTGGTTTTCCCATTGAACAATTCATATGCCTTTTGATTTGTGACGTTGCTTGCAACCCCTTATGTAATAGCACACTTTCTGCTCTTCCTCTGGGTTTCCATTATCTGAGATAAGAACCTCACCCCCTTGAATTGGATGCCAGGAGCACCACCCCTGTGTCTGGGGATTGAGAACTTCACCTCTTTAGACAAGCGTAACGTTATGCAAGATCCATAGTCATCTCTAAAGGGATGGAAATTCTTTCCATATCCAGTCACCTTGATCCCTGATGCCTTCCACATTGTATCAATAGTCTCATGATTTCCTTCTGGTTGTTCTGTTTCTGTTATCTAGCTTTCCCCAGCTTCTTTGCCCTTATTTCTGCTCTATGATAAATGTGACATTTGGGCTCAGGGAGATGATTGTGTACTTTTATTCATTTGTTTTTACATAAAAGGAGCACATAATTCAAGAATGACACTGTTCACTTTGTGATCCAATCTGTCAAATAATGAAATAATGATGTTATTTAGAATCCAGTAATTATTTTCCAAAATTTTCATATGAGCATTTGATGTTGCTTTCATAAGTTTATGGAGTAAGAAAACATGTTCTCTAAAGTCAGTGACCATTTAAATGATATGAACCATTTTAAAATCAGTTTTCCTGATCCCAAGTAACATATACATAGGACCCATTCTTTCCCAATCCACTCTGTAAGTTCCTCAGCTGGCATTTGTTGCCAATGCACATTTTTTGGCCTAGTGTTCCACCCCATTTTTCTATATTTCTTTTCTTCTTCTTTTTTTTTTTTGCAGGAGATTCTACTCCCATAAATAGTTACAGTCTCAAAAACTCAGGGATAATTCTATTCTGTCCTATAAGGTCACTAAAAATTGGCATCAACTTGGTGGCAGTGAATTTTTATTTTCGATCTTTTCTTTCTCTGCTCTCATTTTTTTCTTTATTTTCTTTTGCTTCTCCTTTATTTTGCCCCTTACCTTTTGTCTTCATTATTTTCATTCCCCCCCCCCTTAATTTTACTTTTCTTTACCTTTACTTTAAGTTTCTCTTTCCTTTTTTCAGTTATCAAGTTATTTTGTCCTGCTATTTTTTGTTTTTCCTTTCATGTTTTAAAAAAAATTATTAAATACTTTTATTGGGGTTCTAACAGCTCTTATCACAATCCATTCATCCACCCATCCATCACATCAAGCATATTTGAACATATGTTGCCATTATTTTAAAAATATTTTCTTTGTGCTTGAGCCCTTGATATCAGCTCCTCATTTTCTCCTCCCCCTCCCCCACCCAAGCACCCTCATGAACCATTGGTAAATTATAAATTATTATTTTCATATCTTACATCATCCTTTGTCTCCTTTTAGCCACTTTTCTGTTGTTTGTCCATCTGGGAGGGAATTATATCTTGATCCTTGTCATCAGTTCCCCCTTTCTCCCCAGACCTTTCCATTCCCCTCCTGATATCTCTCTCTATCCTCATTATTAATCCTGAGGCGTTTATCTGACCTGGATTCCCTGTACTGCTGGCTCTTAATTGTAGCAGTGTACATGTTTTGGTCTGGTCAGATTTGTAAGGTAGAATTGAGGTCATGATAGTGGTGGTGGGGGGGGGGGAGGAAGAACTAAAGAACTAGAGGAACACTGTATGTTTCATTGGTATTACATTGCACCCTTCTGATTCACCTCGTCCTGTGACCATTCTATAAAGGGTTGTCCAATGGTCTACACATGGGCTTTGGTTCTCCACTCTGTGCCATCCCCCTTCCCATTCACATTGGTATGATTTTTGTTCTGGGTCTTTGATGCCTGATACCTGATCCCATCAACACCTGTGATCACACCCTTTGCATGTCTTAAAAATTTGCATCTTTTTTTTTTGGTGCTTGCACACATATTCTCAAAAACACTCAAGAGAAGATAGGGAATATGTGACTGAGGTGTCATCAACATAAAATCATTAATTAATGACAACGAGACAACAGATATTATCAGTTTGGAAGAACCAAGATAGAGAGGCTCAACCATTGACCAGTACACAGAAGCAGAAAATTTTTCTCAGAAATAAGGACACTGGAATTACCCGGTGAGGAAATTAAAATAATGGTATTTAGACACTTTCATGAATTAAGAGAAAACTCAGTGAAGCTACAGACAAAAATCAAGAAAAACAGAAAGAACTTTAGAAAACATAAAAATATACCAAAATAACTGAACAGTAAATGAAAAATTAGAAACCATACAAAAACAGTAAATAGAAATCCAGAAGATTTGAGAAATGAATCATGTATTGAAAGAGCAAAAGAGTAAAATTGCATTAATGGAAAATTAAATTTGTGGTCTCAAATGCAAATTTTTCACTACTAATCTACTAGATGAGCAACAACAACAACAAAATCTAAAGAGAGTGTAATAATTATGTTGGAATGATCAAAAGGATTGAGTTATGTGTCTTTTCAGAATTCCAGAGCAGAAAGAAACAACAAAGAGCACAGAAAAAACTGTTGAAATATCGTTGAATGAAAACTTCCCTAACACGAGGGATGCACTCAAGAACCTGACTGAACCCTAAACAGGATAGACCCCAAACGATAGTCACAATTACATATTATAATCAAATTTCCACAACCTAAGACAACAAAACAAATCCTGAGAGCAGCTTGGGAAAACCTAAAAATTACTTATAAAGGGGAACCAACAACACAAAGCTCTGATTTCTCAGTAGAAATCATCCAGACAAGAAGATGATGAGGTGAGATACACACACACACATATGTATGTCTGTACACACACACAAATATATCCCAAAGAAAAACATTGCTTGCCAAAATTGATATATCCCCCAAAACTGCCTCTGGAATATGATGACGAAATTAATACATTTCCAGATAATTGGAAGTTGAAGGAATTTGTAAAAATGAGACCAACCTTGAAGGAAATTCTAAGGGAAGTTTTTTTTTTTGTTGGACGGAGACAACTCTGCAATTATATTAGATTTTAATACACCACTTTCAATGAAGACTGTTATTGTTAGGGGTCATTGAGCCAGCTTTGACACACAGAGACCTTTTGCACAGCAGAACAAAACACTGCATGGGCCTACACCATCCTCACAATTGTCCCTATGTCTGAGTCCATTGATGCAGACCACTTTCCCCAACAACATAAAATTATAGATTGCTGTCACGCACAAATGAAATTTTCTTCGGAATAAACCACATGTTAGGTCACAAAGCAAATCTCAATAACTTTGAAACATTGACACAATACAGCGCATCTTCTCAGATCATAATGCTATAAAATTTGAAATGAGCAATACAGGGATCAAAGGGAAAATGAATTATATGGAAATTGAGTGATACTTTGCTTTGCAACTACTGGGAAGTAGGAATTAGGAGAAATAAAAAATAATTAAAAAATTCCTTGAATCAAATGAGAATGAAAGCTCAACATAACCATACTATTGAGAAACAGTGAAAAGCAAGCCATCACACAAAAACCAATGCTGAGACGGCACTTTATAACAATAAATGCACTGATCAAAAAAAGAAGAAAAAAACCCAAAATCAAAATCTCTACTTAATACCTCCAACTATCAAAAAAGAGCAGCAAAGTGAAGGAGAAATATACTTGGATTAAGCCTTTGGTGAATCCCTTCTGACTATAGACCTAAGCCTTTGGTGAATCCCTTCTGACTATAGACCAGGGATATACATAGCCTTACTATTTTTCAGAGTGCATTGGAAAACAGTTTACTGCAAAGGCAATTGGGTCAAAATTTAGTACCTTATAATGTGATTTCCCTTTTGACTCACTTTAAATTTGTGTCACCTTTTTATACTTTCTGTTTCATTTTTGTTGAGTCTTTGCTTAGTTATTGTGGCTGATTTTTATGTTTTGCTGTATGTGAAATCCAGGATGGTTAAATATATAGAGACTGACTAGTGGTTTTGAATGCTAGATGGGGGAACTTGGAGGGCAAACGAGGAACTAATAATAATGAATACACGAAAGAAGAAAATGTTCTAGAGTTGTTTGTGGTGGTGATTTTCCCACCTATTATTGAACTACTGAATCATATGGTATGTGAATTGTATGTCTATAAAACTGTTAAATAAATAAAATCAGAACAATAAACCTATACTCATCAGAATAAAGCAAAGAATAAGGATTAGAATAGAGATAAAGGAAAATGAAAAGCGGTGGAAAGAATCAAGAGGACAAGGAGTTGGTTCTTTGAAATGATTAACAAAACTGACAGATCTCTGGTCAATCTCACAAATAAAAATGATGATGTGTTAGGGATGGTTCTCTAGAGTAACAATCCAGGACACTGAAGATTTTAGATGAACACACACACAAAGCGAGAAAGAGCATAATAGCTAATTCGTCCTCACAACAGAACAGAAGGCTCACTTCAACTCACTTCTGGGTAACAGTTAATATACTAGAACCCTTCAGCTCACATGGACTGCTGGGGCCAAGGTCAAGGTCAGGTCACATGAACTGCTGGAGCAAAGTAGACAGACTCAACTTGCAGGCAGCAAATAACAGCGTGGGTAGCGCCGCAACAGACCCAGATGGGATGTGTAACTCAAACAATGCACGGCAACAGGATCCATCAGCCACTGTCCCGAGCAATGTATGCACCAGCAGCATGGTGAAGCAGGTCTCAAAGAAACTTCAAGCTCTAGGGACACTGTCCATGGGTTAGCTGGGTCCACGGGTGGTGAAGCACCCAGGTGGAGGCAGAGAACTAGCTAAAGCAGCAGCACACTGGTCTGATCACTCGAGAGCAAGAGAGACAGGAGCGGGCCTTGTAAAACCATTTATCTCTGCCCTCCCATCAAACTGGGACCTAATTATTCCCACATGTTCCTATAGACCAGGTTGACACGACCAAACTTAACTATCACACAATGCAAATAACAGGAAAAAGAAATTAAATAGGTAATCACACAACAGAACCAATGGAAACAAAGAGATAACAGAGTATTTAAAGAACAGTGCTCTAACAAAATTGAAAACCCAGAGAAACAGGAAAATTTCCAGAACCTACCTAAACTAACATATACTGATGTAGAAGACACGAGCGAATCCATAATAAAAGAAGAAAATGAACAGACCATTAAAACTCTCCCAACCGATGTAGCCTAGAGGAATTACCAAAACCCCATAGAAAGCCAAGCATGACAGTGGAACAGGAGGAAAGTAAAAGGAAATAGAGGAAAGAACTGGGAGACAAAGGACAGTTATAGAGGTCCAAATACAGGCAGGTATATATGTAAGTACATCATGTTCGATTCATACCAGCTATGCAAGGGTAGGACAATGTTAGTAAAGCAAAAAATATAAATAATGTATATATAATGGTAGGGGAATAGATCTATGTACATATATTTATTTATCAAGTACTGCAGCAGCAGATAGACATTGGGTCCCTATACAAGTACTCCCTCAATGCAAGAGCACTTTGTTCTACTAACACTGTACTTTGTGATGCTCACCTTTTTTGACATGATCACTGAAGACAAAATGAGTGCATAAGCAAATGTGGTGAAGAAAACTGGCAGTGTCAGGTTATAAAAAGATATAGTGTCTGGGGTCTTAAAGGCTTGAAGATAAACAAGTGGTTATCTAGCTGAGAAGCAGCAAAGCCCATATGAAAGAAGCACACCAACCTGTGTGATCATGAGGTGTCATTGGGATCAGGTATCAGGCATCAAAGACACGAAACAAAACAAAATTGAAAAAAATCATATTAATGGGAATGAGGGGGGAGGACAGAATGAAGACCCAAAGTCCTTCAGCAGTCAATTGGATACCCACTATCAGAAGGGTAACAAAGAAGAGATGAGCCAGTCAGGGTGCAGTATAGCACTGATGAAACATACAACCTTCCTCAAGTTCTTTAATACTTTCTCTCCCCTCACTCCACGATTATGTCTCCTATTCTGCCTTACAAATCTGACTAAAATAGATCATGTACACTAGTACAGATAAGAGCTTGCAACACAGGGAATTAAGGAAAAATAAACCCCTCAGACCAATGAGGGGAGCAGTGATACTAGGAGGGAAGGGAAGGGGAGGGAGATAAGTGGGAACCTGTCACAATAATCAACATTTGGCCCCCCTCCCAGGGCCATGAACAGCAGAAAATTGGGTGAAGGGAGACAGAGGCCAGTGTAATATAGGAAAAAAGAATAATTTATAATTTATAAACTATCAAGGGGATATGGGAGAGGGAGCGGTGGAGAGGGAGGGAAAAATTGAGGAGCTGATACCAAGGGTTCAAGTAGAAACTGTTTTGAAAAAGATGATGACTGGGCTGAGCCCCGGTGGCATAAGTGGTTGAGTGCGGGACTGCGGCCCGTGGGCTTGGTGGTTCAAATCCAGCAGCGACTCTCAGGAACAGCGCTGGGTAGCTCCCACAACCACCAGAGGCCAGTGATGCCCAACAATAAGAAAATTTTTTTAATTAAAAAAAGAAAAGGATGATGACAACACATATATAGATATGTTTGACACAATGGATATATATATATATATATATATATATATATATACATATACTGTAAGAGTCTCCAAAAATAAAAGCTAAAAAAATAAGAAAATAAAACTTTCTCAACAGCAACAAAAAGTTTGGGCTGAGATAACTTCACTGGGAATTCTACCAACAAGTCAGAGAAAAGCTGAAAGCTATTCTACTACCACTATTTCAGAGTATAGAGAAGCATAGAAACCCTTCAGATTAATGTAATGATCTAAGCATAACCCTGGTACCAAAACCAGAGAGAGCTAAAAAAGAAATGACCGATTACTGTTCCTCATGAATGCACATGAAAAAATTCTCGGCAAATTTCTAGCCAAGTGAACCGTGTCTCTGTGTGTGTGTGTGTGTGTGTGTGTGTGCTCAAGTGCGTGCTGTTGTTAGGTGGCATGAGTCATCCCAACCAATAGTGCCTCTATCCCAACAGAACAATAAATTGCATGGTCCTCTGCCAACCCCACAATGGTTCCTATGCTTGAATCCACTGCTGCAGTCAACGTGTCAGCTCATCTCCTGAGGACCTTGCTCTTTTTGCTGCTGCTCTGCTTTACCAAACTTAATGTCCTTTTTCAGGGACCGGTCTCTTCTGACATCATGTCCAGATTCTGTAAGATGAACTCTTGCCATACTTGCCTCTAAGTACACATTCAATTCATGCCAGCTATGCGAGGATAGTACAATGCTAGTAAAGCAAGAAATGTAAAAAAAAAAAGGGGGAAAGAGACACATGAGCATCTCATCTGAGAAAGCTTCAATACCTATCCCTGATAAAACACAAGAAAATAGTACTAGAAGGAAATTTCCACAGTAAAGGGAGTTTGTCAAACATCAATAGCCAACAGTACTCTCAGTGGAGAAGAACTGGATGTATTCTCTTTGTGAATGGGACCTAGACAATAATGCTATTTATCAACACTCCTAATAACTGTTCTCCTATAGAACTGATATGCTCTGGAACCCATTGTGTGGAACAAAACAATAACACTGGTACAATCTCTGAAATGAAACATGTTTATTCCTTTATTTTTTAGAGCTTGATTATGAATCCTGCCCCACATCAGCAGACTGTGAAAACAATCCAGTGGATTCTTTCTGGAAAAGAGCTTCCATTCAGGTAGCTCTGGGCTGGGTGGCTTGGCACAGGTGGGGCCAGTGAACACGGGAGAGAGATTCCAGACACTGAGCCATTGTTTCCCTCCTTTACTTCTCTGGGTGTCCCTTTCCCTTTTAGTAACATTCAGATTCATTCTTTCTTCTCTATAAGGTGTGAGGATTTAATGAGGATCTATGGGAATAAAGTACTCCTAGTCCCCAGTATAGAGAAACTATCTATTGGATGCCACTTAAAGGTGAAGACGATAAATAATCATTATTTATATTACTTCTGCATTGGGAAACACTTTAAAATCTCAAAGAGAAAGGATGTCTTTTATTGACTATGGCCCACCAGACCCAAAACATGGCCTCTAAGTTGCTTCAATGGATACATCTATTAGACAGTGAAAAAGGAAGCACAAAGAAGAATTGATGTACTCGAATTATGGTGTTGGTAAAGACGATAAAATAAACCAGGAAAATGAACAGAGTTATCTTAGAGGAGGCACAGTCAGTATGTGCCTTAGAGGGCTTTGTCTTGCCTATGTTGGATGTGTCATTAGGAGAGGTTGGTGTCTGGAGAAGGACTTCGGGTCTGTGGGAAAGAGGGAGTCAGACCCTCAGTGTGATGGATTGGCACAGTGGCTGCAATAATGAACTCAAGCACAGGGCCGATTGTGAGTATGGTACAGAACAGCCAAAGTTTATTGTATTATACAGAAAACCATGATGAACTGCAGCTCACCTGACAACATCTAAGACCAACACCTTTGATTGACCTATCTACTGTGTTTTAAGTCAATGTGATTTTTTCCTTTAGATTTTGGTGAAAGCAAATATTGCAGAAATACTGTACATGAGCAATTTCTACATGGGTACAATTCAGCAACGCTGTCTCTGTGTGTCCCCATTCTCATTGTCTCGACTCTGATCATTTCACCAACAGTGCCTTTGACTCACTGCTCCTTCAACTTCTCATCTATGCTGTAGAGCAATGGTTCTCAACCTTCCTAAGGCCTTGACACTTTAATATAATTGCTCGTGTTGAAAATTTTCTTGTTGCTACTTCATAATTGTAATTTTGCTACTATCATGAATTTGGTGACACCTGGGAAAGGGTCTTTTGACTACCAAAGGCGTTATGATCCACAGGTTCAGAACTGCTGTGTTAGAGTGACTGTTGAGAATCTGATTTCGGGTAGTTCATTAAAAGAATATACAATAGTCTTGGTCAACATTCTGCACCAATCTCATTCAGCCAAATAGCTCCCGAAGATAATTTCAGCTCATAGTTTGAAGGGTTTATCAGAGTGATAAATTCAAAAAGTTCCACCAGCCTCAAGAGGTCCAAGAAAGTCTGTATTTTGTAAGGATTTTGTTCCATGTTTTTCTTCTTTTGATTAGAAATCATCTACCAAGTCCTTCACCAAAATGTTCAGTAAGGAGAGTTGTGCACCATCCAGTTCTTCACATCTCCGGCAAAGGAAGCAGTAATAGTTTATTTACCAGTTTCTTCTCTTATTCGTAGGCTCCTTGCTCTGCAAATCTAAGCTAATAGAGACCTTGCATGTATTTTGGGTAGTCACAGTGGTCTGACCTTTAAGACTCTTGATAATATTTAACAGTGAGTTCAACAGGAACCCTAAAAGTATTATTAAGCAGATTAAGCCATTGGAAAATCCCACAAAATGAAATACAGCTTGTGGATGACAGTCCTTGGGTGTTTTCTTACTTGCCTTCTGGAATGATGATAGGCTTTCACACCCTTGTCCCTTTGTCCTGCTAAATAAGGTCAGTGGTTCTAACTCACCAGTCCCTCCACTGCAGAAAGCTGTGGCTATCTTCTCCCATAAAGCATCCAACAACTCAGGATGCTTTGGCTTGACCTGGTTTTAACACTTTCTGTCCCCATCCCCATATTTGGTTGTATTTTGTCGTTGTGGGTAGCTTTTCTGAATCTTTGCTATGTGTGTTTCCATATTTTTTAGGTATCTGAAACCCAGGATTGGTGAATCTATAGAGACAACAACTGGAATAGGAGTTTTTGGATGGGGAACATGGGGGTGGGAGAGGGGGGGAGCTGATATCAAGAAGTTTAAGAAGGAAGAAAATGTTTTGAAGTAGATTGAGGTAGCAATTGTATAATACTACTTGATATGGATTGTCTAGATTAGCTCTTAGTGAAATGGATTGGAGGAAAAAAGATTTACCATATCAGAAACCTGATGGAGTAGTTGTACTGTTTCCTGTAAGGTTGGAATTCCTGTGAGTTGGAATTGACTTGATGCCAGTGGTGGTTGGTGCCTTTTAAGGTAGCTGTAACCATATGAATAATATTGTCCATTGAAATGTGAGTAGGCATGATCTCTGGAACATCCAGGGGTATGATCTACCCTTTCCCCCCTCTTCTTTCCATGGCAGTCAGAGCTTTTGCAGAGGTGGGACTTCATCAGCCTGGGCCAGTGGGCCAGTGCAGAGCCAAATCCAAGTGGCTTATGGTCACTACATAGTGTCAGGAGGAAGCAAATCTTTGCCTTTCAGTGATACTGGAATTTGAAGGTTGTTTGTAACAGCAGCAAAACTTGTTTTATTCCAGCTGATAGGATGAGGTTTCTTCTTATCTTTTTAAAGGTCGAGTCCCAGATATGGATTCCCGAATCTGTGTTCTTGACATTTCAATGCAACTTGCTTTCTGAAAATGACACTCATATGTGCCTCTACCATATCTCTGTATGTATCAAATTAATCATATTCATGCTAATTAGGAAAGGAAACAAAGCAACAACAGCAAACAAAACAAAACAAAACAAATAAAACCCAAATCTTGCTGATTTTATAGTTGATAAATGGCACATTTTCATTTCCTTAAAAAAAAATCTCATTTCTCTTTGCAGTATTCTAGGGATAGTTCTGGGGTGATCTACGTCATGCTGAATGGTTCGGTTCCAAACGGAGCTTATCCAGTCCAGGGGTAAGATCAGCACCACCAGCACACACAATGGAATGTGCCAAATGTTTATGTCATTGTTTAAAGTGGATTCTAGAGAGAATCATCTGGTCCCCAGTTGACTCGGTTATCTTGAACTGCATTAACACTTTTAACACAGAGAACTTTATTTTTTCACGAGTCAGGAAGCCAGAAGATGTCTGAATTAAAAATTCCCGCAATAGGGAAAAGCTTTCTCCCTCTGTTGGCTCGGTGAGAGGTGGCAGGGGAGCTGTCCTTGTCTCTTCCGTGTCTATTTCCTTGCTCCGAGAAGATCCCCAAGCTCCAAGTGGCTGGCATCTATCTCCCCACGCCCATCTGTGCTTTCTTCATCTGCTTCTCTTATATTGAGTAAGAGGCAGATTCAAGATATACCCTACACTAGTCCTGTCTCCTGAGCAAAGACAACTCATTCCAAAATGGGACTGGAACCACAGGTTTTGAAGATAGAATTTATAACACACACATTTTCGGAGCACTAATTTAATGCTTGTTTCAATAAATTCAAGTAAAGCAAAAAAGTTGAGGGAGTTGGTAATCAGAGCCATCCATGTGCATACAGCTACATGGCAGGTGCCATGGCAAGTGCATGAGAAAGTAGGTAGTCTGAAGATTCAAAACCAAACTAAATCCCAAACCAACCAAATCTAAAAACTTCTTTTATAAACTAATGTTTAATAAGCTTACAATTGAAATAAGAAAGACAAACAAACAAACAAAAAACCCCACCATCTTACTGGTTTAGGACTTTAAGGAATATTTTCCTTGTTTCTCAGTTTTTTTGCAGACTATGAAATCCCATACTTCCAGAAGGATAAAATCACACGGTTTGAGATCTGGGTGACGCATGACATCGGGGGACCTAATGTGTAAGTACTGGTGCTGTTGATGATGAGTAATTGCACACATGTTCTTTTTGGGTATCATATGCCTTTGTTCATCTTCATTTGGGGGGAAGTGGAAGTCTTTACTGTTTCCGAAATGTTGGGTGGAGATTTTCTGAGACTGTTACGAACCTATCCTCATCCCAGAGAGAAAGCCTCGTTTATGTAGGATATTTTACTCTGTCATGTTCCTTTTTGCATGAAACAACGACTTTGGATAAGAAAGTGCACATGTTAGGTCAAACTATATTCTCTTTTTGGTTATTTGAAACCCTTAAGCCTACCATCCTAAGGGCTCTTAGCCTTGCTGCAGGGCTCTGAGATTAAGATATTATTCTTGGAGACCAGTCAGCTCCACTATTGGGCTCTCAGTTAATTTGACCAAAGACTCTTTTAAGATACACATTTTCTGTGGGGACCACTTGTTGTTAGGTCCCATTGGACTAGTTCTGACCTATAGAGATACTTAACACAACAGAATAAATCACCACCTCGGTAATGCTGGAAAACACTCCCTATAAAACATAGGAGCTCATTTGATTTATAGAGATCCCGGTGAGGCTATAGACTCAGCACAGCTGAGAAGCCATGGTGGAGCTGAGAGTTGGGCTGGTCCTCCAGGGGACAGCTATCCATGGAGTCAAGACCCACTGAATGGACAACATTTTGAGCAGATGCTCCACAGAAGTTGGCATAATCTTCACAGTCCCCCAAGAATTTCTTAGGCCAAACATACAGTGAAAAGTTCTGTTGCTTATCTTATGGACAAGAGATGAAATTAAAATTTTAAATCTATTTCTATCAGGTCTATTTCTGTAAGATTGCTATTGTCAGGTGCCATCAGTCAGTTTCAATTCACAGAGCCCCAATGTACAACAGAGTGAAATGTGGCCCAGTCCTGTGCTGTCCTCACCATGGGTTCTATGCCTGAGTTCATGGGTGTTGCCACTGTGTCAACTGATCTCATTGAAGGCTTTCCTCTTGTTCGCTGCCCCTCTACTTTATTAAGCCTGAAGTCCTTTTCCTGGGACTAGTCTTTCTTGACAATATGTCCAAAATATATATGATGAAGTCTTGCTGTCTTTGTGTCTAAGGAGCATTCTCGCTCTACTTTATCCAAGACAGATAAGTTTTTCCTTTTGGCAGGCCATGTTACTTTTGACATTGCTTTCCAGCACAATAATCTAAATGCCTCAATGCTTCTATGGTGTTCTTTATTCAATGTTCAATTTTGACATGCATGTGAGGCAAATGAAAATATCATGGCTTGGATCAGATACACCCTAGTCTTCAGAGTAATATCCTTTCTTTTCAAAGTTTTAATGAGATCTTGTGCAGCAGGTTTACTGAATGCAGCATATCTTTTGATTTCCTGACTACTGCTTCAATGAGTATTGAATGTTGATCCAAGCAAGACAAAATCTTTGAAAACTTTTTTCCCATTTTCTCCCATCTTACCTATTGTTCTGGTTGTGAGGATTTTCATCTGTACGTCATTGAAAACATGGAGTGCAGTAGTAGATAGGAACTTGCTAGGCCACCACCCACCACTTGTCTGTCAGTTTGTCTTATTGTGGTGGACTGTGTGTTGCTGTGATGCTAGAATTAGATAACCCAAAGGGAAGAACATGATCAGTATATCTTTTTTGTTTGTTTGTTTTTTGTTTTTTTTGGGCATCACTGCTCTCTGGTGGTGGGAGTAGGAGGCCCAGTGCCACTGCTGGAATTGAACCTCCACCCCAGTGGGTTGCAGTCCCGCTCACAACCACTACACCACCGGGGCTCAGCCCGATTAGTATATCTTAAACTGAAAGAACTCAAAAAAAATACAAATTTGGAGATGTAATATAGAAAGTTTCTGTTGGACAAATATTGAATGATGCAGGAAGCATCAGAAGAAGATGAAAAGAATACACAAAGTTGCTGTACCACAAGGAACTAGTTGACACTCCACCACTTCAGGAGGCAGATATAAGCAAGAACTAATGGTGCTGAAGGAAAAAGTTCAAGCTGCACTGAAAGAATTAGCCACAACCATGCTCCAGGAATTGACAGAATACCAAACGAACTGTTTCAAAAAGCTGATGAAACACTGGAAGAATACATTCATCTAAGATAGGAAATTTAGAGGACAGCTACTTGGCCAACTGACTGGAAGAGATTAAAAAAAAGGTGACCCAGCACAATGCTCAAATTATAGAACACATTAGGATTGGAGAAAGAATTATTAACCACCTGAGATATGCAGATGACACAACTTTGTTTGCTGGAAGTAAGGAGGATCTGAATCACTTGCTACTGAAGATGGATTGAAGCCTTGAGTATTAACTACAACTCAATATAAACAAGACCAAAATCGACACAACTAGGCCAATAGGTCACATCGTGATAGTTGGAGAAAAGGTTGAAGCTGTCAAGAATTTGTCGTTTGGATCCACAATCAATGATCACGGGAGTAGCAGTCAAGAGATCCAATGACACACTGTTTTATATTAGATCTGTTGCACAAGACCTCTGTAGCGTACTGAAAAGCAGGGATATTACTTTGAGGACTAAAGTGTGCCTGACTTAAACCATGGTATTGATGACAATGCCTCATATGCATGTCAAAGTTGAATATTGAATAAAGAAGACAGGAAAAGAATCGATGCATTTGAATGATGGTGCTGGAGAAGGATGTTGAAAGTACCATGGACTGCTCAAAGGACACACCTTTCTGGTTTGGAAAACATATGGCCAGAATGTTCCTTAGAGGTAAGGATGGAGAACATTTTTCTTATGTACTTTGAAGATCTTGTCAGGGGAGACTAGTCTTCAGAGAGAAGGACATCATGTTTGGTACAGTATGTGTTTGGTACA
>PVJH01034949.1:0-20150 GCA_004026705.1 Nesogale talazaci
CACCCTCCTGGTATCACCACTCCCATCACTAGTCTTGATGGATCATCTATCCTAAGTTTCCTATGTTAAAACATTTTTAACTTTTATGAAGACCCATTTACTTATTTTGTCTTTTACTGCTTGGAATTTGTTATTATATTAGACAATCCATTGGTAAAAGCTAGTCCCAATAACATAGCTCTGGCATTTCCTCCTAAGAATTCTGGTTTTAGTTTCCACATTTAGATCATCAATCCATTTTGAATTTGGTGTATATGGTGTGAGGCAAGGATCTGAATTAATTCTTCTACATGTGGAAATCCAATCTTATCAATATCATTTGCTAAAGAAACTCTTCTTGAGTGGACTTAGCACTCTGGTAAAAAATCAGGTGACTATATAGAGATGTGGGGTTTATTTCTAGGGAGACCTGGTGGCATAGTAGTTATATGTTGGGCTATTAACTGCAAGGTCAGCAGTTCAAAACCACCAGCCACTCTGCAGGAAAATGACAGGAAAACTCATAGCAGTAGTTCTGTCCTCTCCTATAGGGTGGCCATGAATTGGCATGGTCACCAGTTCAGTCTGGTTTTGGGTTAATTTCTGGATTCTCAACTTTAAGCTGTCCATGTGTTTATTGTTATAGCCAGTCCATACCAGGCAGTTTTGATTATTGTCACTCTATAATATGTTGTAAAGTCAGGAAGTGTGAGTCCTTGTACTTTATTTTTCTCTGTCAACACTGCATTAGTGAGTCAGTTTCTTGCTATTCCATATAAAGTTGAGGACTGATATTTCCATTTTTTTAAAGAAGGCTGTTGGAATGTTGATGAGGCTTGGGTTGAAGCTATAGAGAGCTTTGTGTGGTACAGGCCATCCTGGGATTACAAATGTCGGTCTTAAGATTACTCATTCACCTTATTCCTAACAGTTTTATTGGCATAGCTGAGATTTGGAGTATCACACAATTCAATTGTTCAACCACATCAAGAAGAGTTGGGTAATCATTACCACAATCAGTTTCAGAACTTTGTTTTCATTTTAATAAATCATTTGATTGGGGACTCTTACAGCTCTTATAATAATGCATACATTGGGCTGAGCCCCGGTGGCATAGTGATTGTGTGCGGGACTGCGGCCCACTGGGATGGAGGTTCAATTCCAGCAGTGGCTCCACAGGAGCAAAGGCTGGGCCTCCTACTCCCACCACCAGAGGGCAGTGATGCCAAAAAGCAAAAAAAAAAAAAAAACCCACTCAAAGAAACAACAAAACAATCCATACATCACTTATATCAAGCATATTTATACATGTGTTGCCATCATCATTTTCAAAACATTTTCTTTCTACTTGAGCCCTTGGTATCAGCTCCTCGTCTCCCCCTCTCCAACTTCCCTCTCTCGTGAACATTTTTTTCATTCTTGTACTCATTGTTACTAGCTCTCTCTTTCACCTCCCCCCCAGCCCCTGCCATAGACCTGAGGGATCATTGATGAGTGATTGTCTCTATAGATTTATCTACCCCGGATTTCATTTGCCAAAAAACTTGAAAACAGCTGTGATTGGAAATGTATGTTCTCTCTCTGTGTGGACCTGGCTGCTGAGATCAGGGCTGTTGCAAAGGTGGGTAATTGTATACTTTATCTTGTCTGATGTCTCTTTACTTCTACCTCTCAATTATACAACTGCCCCTTGGATTCGTTCGATTGTGGGGGCTGATACTCCACACTTCACTCTTTTAAACAACTGAAATACCTTTATGGGTCAAAAGGGAAATCAAATGATAACAGACTACATTTTAATCTAACTGTATCTACCATAACCAATTTTACAATGTTCACTGTCTGATAATAAGCTATTGACACTCTTCAACTATGATCAGAGGATATTTACCAGGGGCTTAAACCCATCACGTGGGATTTGGGCTTCCACTGTCATGCATAGCTTTCTTCAAACCAGGTGTTCACAATTTTAGCTGTGATATCATTCGCTTCCTTAGATTTGTATCATATTGTTTACAGTCCTTTGATCACACAGGCTGGTGTTCTTCTTCTACGTGGACCTAGATGCTCCTTCCATTTGAAAACACAGCCTTAAGACCCCACATGCCATTACTTCTGATAGCCAGGCACCATCTAGTTTCTTCACCACACTTTGTTCTAGCATGCATATCTTCAGTGATCTCTTCATAAGAGTGAACATCAAGCAGGGTCATGTCACAAGAACTATTTGTTCTGAGATTGGAGCTAGAATTAAGTGTAAGCCCCAAATGCCTTCACACATCTGTGTTTTTTTTTATTGGGGGGGGCATCACTGCTCTCTGGTGGTGGGAGTAGGAGGCCCAGCCCCACTGCTGGAATTGAACCTCCGTCCCAGTGGCCCGCAGTCCCGCGCACAACCACTACGCCACCGGGCTCAGCCCACATCTGTGGTTTATATGTGTTCCTGGTTCACATGAGAGACATCATTGCCATTTTATGTTAGAGGACTTTATCAGTCACCCCCCTGGGGGCATCACGTCTATCACCATCATGTTAATGCTGACTCATGGCGACCCCATAGGGAGGACTGTCCCTGTGAGTCTCTGAGCCTGCGAATCTTCACAAGCATAGAAAGCCTCATCCTGCCCCTTTGGAGCTGGCCTGTGATTTTGAACTGCTAACTTTGAGATTAACACTGATGTATAGTGACTATACATTGATAGTGTCCCTAGCCAAAATGATAGCATTTAAAACCTTGTTGCAGAAGGGAAATTGTGTTAGTCCGGGTAGACTAGAGAAAAAAATTGACAGACACACATGGATATAAGGAAAAACTTTATATACAAGAGGAATAGGACATTGAGAAAGCATCCCAGCCCAGTCCAGTTCAAAGTCATAAGTCCGATATTAATCCATATGCCACATCCCAGTCTATAAAGTCTCCTTCTGACTTATGAAGCCAAAGGTAAGTGAGAGTCCCAGTCTCGGAAGGGGTCTCCCCAGGGTTCCTTGCTTTCAGGGTTCAGGGCCCATCAATAGCAGCCAGTGGTGGTAGAAACAACTCAGCACTGGCCGGGGTCTCCCCATGGCTTCTCCAGCTTCAGAGGTCTGTGGCTTCTCCTCCGGCTAGTCCAGCTTCTCGGATGCTGCCATCTTGTCTTCTCCATAGTTCGTTGTCTCTGAGACTAACTCCCAACCACTAGGGAGATAGATTCTCATCTCCACGAGGGAAATATCACGAGAGTTCCCAGAAGTCTCAGGAGAAAGCCATGCCCACACAGAGGCCTCACTGGCTACTCAAGGGTATCTCCAGATTAATAGGCTAGACTCCACCCCTACATTTCAATCATGAAATTAACACAAGCACATGACTGCCACAGAAATTATAGAGTATAGGCCAGCTATGAATAGCAACACATGAATTGCTGACTGTGCAGTTGGAACTCTTAATGGACTGGACACCGAATCAACAGTGGGGGTGGTGATGGGCAAATCTCCCAATAGTATTCATTTACAACAGCAGAGCCATGCTTACCAGATTAGCACGTGTCATAAGAAAACAAGGAGAGCATTAGCATCGTGAACATATGGTGATTCCAGGCCCCATTCACTGGGCACCATCGAGGCAGGAGATCCAAACCCATGTCCAGTGCTGGTCAGCTTGATGCCCTGCTCATCCTTGCCCTTTAAGGTTATATAAATGTAGTCTCTCTGAAAAGGAGTCCCTGAACACTCCTGGCAACAAATGATTGATCATAATCATCTTTACTTGCAGCACGAACAATTTTTAAGCCCTTAAAAAAATCTCGAGTCTTTTCTTTCCCTAATCCACCACCCCAGAGAACAGAGCAGAGCTGCCCACAGGGTTTTCTAAGACTGAACATCTTTTCTTAGACCAGACAGCCACCGTCTTCCTCCCACAGAGCAGCTGATGGGATTGAACTGCTGACCTTGGGGTTAGCAGCCCTCTGCTTAACCCACTAAGCCACTAGGTCTCCTTGTCTTGCACGAGAGTCTAGGTGTCCTGGGCTCTATTTGTAACCTAATAAGTCAGAATCCCTAGATCAGTGGTTCTCAACCTTCCTCATGCTGTGACCCTTTCAAACAGTGCCTCATGTGGTGGTGACCCCCCCCCCCCAACCATAAAATTATTTTCGTTGCTACTTCATCACTGTCATTTTGTGGCTGTGATGAATCGGCTGATTCCTGTGAAAAGGTCGTTTGACACCCAAAGGGGTCACGACCCACAGGTTAAGAACCCCCACTCTAGGGGGAGGAGCAAGGGATATGTAGTCTTACCAGAACCCCCAAGGGATTCCAATTATCTGTCAAGCTTGGGAACTTTAGGCACTAGAAACAAACTCACTGCCCTCCAGTTAATGCTGCTGCATAGCGGCCCTTTAGGGCAGGGTAGACTGTTTCCCAGACTGTTACTCCTTACGGGAGGAAAACATCTCATCGTTCTCCCTTGGAGCGGCTGGTGGTTTCGAACTGCTGACCTTTATCAGCAGTTTATCAGCCCAATGGGCAATGACCCCACCACCAGGCGCTCAAGTCAGGGTACCTAAGAACCGTATGCACCTGTTCCTGCGTACCTCCCCCTTTGACTTCAAGACTCAGGTAGGAATGAATCTCATTCATTAGCTGGGAACCGAGTGTATAAACTAGCAGCAGTGAATCTCCCCATCCATAAACCCAAACATGGAATATATGTCTCTGTTTGAGTCTTCTTTAATAATCCATCGCAGCAGCATTTTAAAATTTTCAATGTTTAAGTCCTTCACAAAGCACTGTCATCAAGCCGATGCTGATTTAGAACAGGGTAGAACGGCCCCTGTGAGTTTCTGAGACTGTCACATTAAAAAAAACACTTTATCGGGCGACTCATATAGCTCCTATCACAATCCATACATCCATCATGTGTCAAGCACATTTGTACATTTTTTGCCATCATTATTTTCAAAACATTTTCTTTCTCCTCAAGCCCTTGGTATCAGCTCATTTCCCCCTCCTCCTTCCTCCACCTTCCCTCACAAACCTTTGATAATATATCGATTATTATTTTTTCATGAGACTCTGACTTTTTATGGGAATAGAAACCCCCGTCTTTCTCCCACGGAGCAGCTGGTGGTTTAGAACTGTTGGCCTTTCAGATCACTGCCCAAACCATAACCACTAGACCACCAGGGTTCCTCCGGTCCTTGGGGTCCTTGGGTAAATTTATTTCTAGGCACTTTCTTCTTTGAGATGCCATTGTAAAGGAAATTGCCTCCCTAACTGAACATCCCTTTCTTTAGAATCGAATTAGGTATGTTCTTCACTGCAAAACAAAAACAAACAAAAAAACCCCACCCAAACCCAAGCCTATGGCCACTGAGTTGATTCCAACCCACAGTGTTCCTGACATAGGATTCCTGGGGCTGTAAATCTTTATGGGAGCAGGCAGCCTCATTGTTCTCCTGAAGACTAGATGACTTTGAGCCTGGCAGGGAGCCCCTGGTGGTATTGGACAGCACTACCAGGGCTCCCTGTTGACCCTAAGTCTAGAACAGCCGCAGTGCTCCAGTGGGCAGAGGGGTCCGGCAGAGACTCCCCTTTGAGACCAGATGCCCTGTGGTGGTTGATCAAGACCAGCAGACAAGACAGCCACAAGCACAGCTGACTCAGATGAGGGGGATGAGGAGAGCCAAGCTTCTGCTCCAGACTCCAGATCTCAGGGATGTCTTCCCGTCAAATGGCCTGCTGGTCATTCAAGAGAGGCTCTGGAAACAGAGGGTGGGGTGGGGGGAGGGCGTCCCCTCTCACCTCATCTTCTGGCATCCAGGCTTGGTTCCTGCGACACAGAAGCACTTTTCCTTTGAGGACACTTTGTTCTGAACTCCAGCCTGAGTAACCCACTCCACACAGCAAACTGCCCTTTCCCAGGCAGCCCCAGATGGGACAGGCCAATGGCACCTGGTTTTCATAAGAGGCAGGGCTGCTCCCTGCCATCCTCTGAGGGCCTGGAAAGCCGGGCCTTCCAGAGAATGAAACAAGCCTCCCCTCCTCCCCCCTGCAATTTACAGATGGTCAATTGGATCCAATTGTCTGGAGAGGGCTTGGGGCGCCTCGAAGGGCAATGAGAAGTTTCTTGGGCCTCGTTCCTGGCTCTTCTTTTCACGAGAGTGGATCAATAAGTGTGCCTGGCACACTCATGGGAAGGCGTCCACAAGCTGAGGCTTGCGCTGGGGACCAGAAGCCCTTGCGCAGTTGCTAAGGAACGAGGCAGGATACGCTCCTGTTGTTGGCCTCACGACTCCTGGCGATTGGAGTCGCGTGGTCTGTTTGTTTCGTCGATCCGCCACCGCGGTAACAACCCTAGTTAAATCGTGTGCAAATCCCAGCCATCAGTGCTGGACTGCCAGCTGCAGGGCCAGCAGTTCCAGACCCCGGGCTGCCATGAGGGAGAGAGCTGTGGCTTTCTACTCCTCTAAGGAAAGAGTTAGAATCGACTCCGTGGCTTGAATGTGTTGGCTTGTTTTGGAATGAGACTCCGAGCTTCGGTTGTCGTGGTGGGAGCACTCCAGTCACTGGGGCAGTGACCCCGTTTTCACCGGACCCAATGCTCACGACGACTCCTCAGAGGCTCAGCAGGAGGCACCCAGGTGCTGCTGATTTTCAAGTCCAAATGCAAACTGACTGCTGTGGAGTCTAGGCTGGCTCAAAGCAATCCCGCAGGGCAAGCAGGACGCCGCCTGTCTGCTTTCATGGCTGTGACTCTCTCTGGGGGTACAAAGCCCGTTTTTTCTCCTTTGGAGCCACTGGTGGTTTTGAACTGGAGATTTTGGTCATAGCTCCTTTGCTTCCAGGAGTCCCTGGGGCTTTTTCAAAAGCTCCTCAAGTGAGTGTTAGAGGTTGCCGAGGCTGGGGACCGCCGGTAGGTTTATATTTCCTGGCAGTTTTCTACTTTGGTGCCTCAACGGTGAAGGTGCAGAGAGTTGTTTTTTAAAGTAGCCTCTTTGTCTCTCCCTCTCCTGCAGAACAGGATATAGCTGTCAGAGGGAAAGATCTGTGTGTGTGTGTGTGGGGGGGGTGTCTCTGGCATGGGTTTCTTGGAAACCTTACAACAATGGTCTTATAATATGTGTGCTTTTTCTGCCTCCCTTTGAGGGAGGAGAAGGCTGATGGTTGGAGAGGAGCCGTGGTGAGCTGTTAGGCAGGTCTAAGAGTCAATTGTCGTTCCAATGCCAGAGCCCAGACACTTGGGCTGGCGGTTGACCCTCCCGCTCTGCTCCCCAAGAAAGAGCCAGACTCAACAGCTGGCCAGTCAGCTAGTCTGGTCCACTTGGATCCTGGGTCCCCACTCTGTGGAGGAAACTCATGTGGATACCCCACCCCCTCCTGCCCTCCATAATTCCTTCTCCCAGCTGTGTGACTTTGGCCAAGTGTCTCACTTCCTCAGCACCCCGCGTCTTCCTCTGTGGGTGGGGACCCAGTGTGTCAGGGGACTACAGAAAGTTGCTGGGAAAAGACCATGGAGTTTTCACGGACCTTATAAGGTGACTGTGAGGACTAAGAGGGAAGAATAGGTCTTAGAATGGAGCTTAGTCATGATCCCAAGACTCCCTGACACATCCGCCTAGACCAGGGGATGTGCACTGGTACAGACAAGAACTGGAAACACAGGAAATCCAGGGCAGATGATCCTTCAGGAGCAGTGGTGAGAGTGGCGATTCATGGAGGGTGGAGGGAAGGTGAGGTTGAAAGGGGGAACCGATGGCAAGAATCTACATAAAACCTCCCTGGGTGATGGACAACAGAAAAGTGGGTGAAGGGAGACATCGTATAGTGTACAATATGACAAAATAATAATGATAATAATAATAATTTATAAATTATCAAGGGTTCATGAAGGAAGGAGGAGCGGGGAAGAAGGGGGACAATAGGAGCCGATAGATACCAAGGACTCAAGCAGAAAGTAAATGTTTTGAGCACGATAATGGCAACAAATGCACAAATGTGCTTGACATTATGGATGGATGGATTATACTAAGAGCTGTAAGAGCACCCAATAAAAGGATTTAAAAATATAAATCAGTACAAACTATATAATTTGGCAAAATTCATCAAAATTATAAACATGTTATTTGAATCAGTAATTCTATATCTAGGAATGTATTCAACAAATGTATTCACAGAGATGTAAAAATATAAACTTACATATATGCAAAAAGCCATTGATCATTGCTTTTAGAGGCAAAAGATTAGAAAAAAATGATAATAAATCCCCTCAATAGAATACGATGTTGCTGAAGAAAAACAATTTATTACTGATGTGGAATGATTTCCAAGAGATGGTCTTAAATGGGAAAAAAATCAGAGTATATAGACTGTGTTACCACTTGTGTAAAAGGAAGGATTTTTATATATTGGCTCAAATTGACATGATTCTGACTCCTAGTGATCATAGATATTAAAGATATGTAAAATAGTGGTTAAAAAAAGGAAAGAAAAGACAAAAGAATGGAGCTCAGAGAAGTTAGCTGTTTTCATTATCATCACATGGCTGGAAACCACAGCTGACTCACCCAGCGCCCAGTCTACCTCCCTGCTGAGGGACAACTCCAGGCTGGCTTCCTGAGGCTACTGGATGGGTCCCTGATCAATGCACCCAGAGGGGATATGGGGGAAGGTGGGTGGGGTGGTACCACTGGCTCTGACAGCAAACTCTGACCTCTGCTTTGATCTGCGCAAACACATCAAGGACAGTGTGTTAATCTGGGTAGACTAGAGAAACAAATTGATAGACATGCATATGGGATAAGGGAAAGGTTTATATACAAGAGGAATGGAACATTGAGAAAACATCCCAACCCAGTCTAGTTCAAGGTCATAAGTCCAATATTAGCCCATATGTCCAATACTGGTCTATAAAGTCTCCTTCCAACTCATGAAGTCACAGGCCAGAGGATGCAGAGTCTTGTGTAGAGGCGTCCTGGTGCTGGCAGGGGTATCCCTGTGGCTCCTCGTTTCCAGAGCTCAGAGTCCATCAGCAGTGTCACTGTTGAGAAGCATCTCAGCACAGGCAGGGGTCTCTCTGTGGCTTCTCTGGTCCCAGAGGTCTGGTTCCATCAGAGCAAGCCCATGTAGCTTCTCCTCTGGCTCTTCCAGGTTCCAGGACTCAGGATCGATCAGCATGCCGCCATCTTGTCTTGTCAGTGGACCAACAGATGGAGTCAATTCTCTCTTCTCCAATTGGGAGATACCTTGAGACTTCCCAGAAGTCTCAGGAGAAAGCCATGCTCACACAGGCCTCATTGGCTACTCATTGGCTATCTCCAGATTAACAGGCTAGACTCCACCCCTACATCCCAATCATGAAATTGACACCACGAATAGATGATTGCCACAGACAGGAAGACTCTCCCCCACTAATCTGTGGCCTGAAGGAGAAGCCCGATGGCTGTCCTGTCTGTGCTGTCGCCCAGGGGTTCCCAGGCCATTGCCTGGATGGAAGCCGAGAGCCAGGTCTTTCCCCACTGGAGAGTGGCTGATGGATCAGAGCCACCAACCTTTAGGCTAGCGGCCATGCACCGATGACCACGACACCACTGGACTTCTACAAAAGAAGAGCCCCCACCGACTCCGTGAAGGGGACGGATTGGCTGACGCAGATGGATCCTCTTTAGCTGCATGTCCCCAGGCTCAGAGGGGGCCCCCAGACGTCTGGCTCTCAGCTCGCCCTCCCTCTGGGCTGCTGCTTGCAGACTCCCTGGGGTGCAGCTCCATAGTTAGGAAGTCCCATGGGAAAAGAATTTCTTTACCTTAAACAGTTCTAAGAAATGTCTGGAATGGGCTTGGATCGGGCAGCAGCATCTAGCTCTGATTCCCCCTCCCCAGCTCCCCAGTCCCATGACTGGCTGGGAAGCGGGAGATGAGATCTCCAGGTGCCGACAAAGCTAACCAGCTCCACATTTCAGACCCATCCTCAGTGGAATCGCAACCCGGCCTCCAGACACTCCTGGAAGTTCACCTTCTTGCTTGTTGGCAGACAGGAGCTTGGCTTTGAAGGCACATTCAGATTAGATGGGGGTGGGGGGTGGGGTAGGGAAGGGGCAGGGCTGCTCACGAACACCTGCTTCCTGTCCGGACACTAAAAGACAAACCCAAACAGAACAAAACAACTCCTTCCCTCCAAGATAATCTCCCCTGCTTTCAGCTTCTCCAAAATTCTGTGAGACTGGGGCACCACCTTGTGACAGCGAGCGGTATTTTCTTCTCAGGCTGGGCGTCCACATAAGTCACCCTTCCTGGTCCTCCCCCACACAGCACCACTCGGACGTCTCTGGATGACAGGGAGAATGTCTCAGTCGGATCATGAGGGTGGCTGGGCTAGGTCTTAGTTAGCCGCTGCTGCATGCACTCAGACTCATAACCACACTCGTGCCAAATTAGGGCTTTTTGAGGCTGATTTCTTAGGAACAGGTAGCCAGGCCTTTCTTCCAGGTGCCTCTGGGGGCTGAAATGGAATTGCCAGTCTTCCAGTCAGCTGTCGAGGGCTGTGAGCCCTTGAACCACCCAGGGACTCTGAGCTTTTAGGTTCAGCACCCTACAGGGGGTAGAACTTCCCCCACCCCATCCTCGTGTGTTTCTGAGATCATAACTTTTTTTTTTTTTTTTTTTACATCACTACCCTGGTGGGAGTAGGAAGCCCAGCCTTGCTCCTGGAGAGCTGCTGCTACATTTGAACCGTCAACCCTGTGGGCCACAGTCCTGCACACAACCACTGTGCCACCAGGGCTCAGCTAAGATTGTAACTCTATGGAAGCAGACAGCCCTCATCTTTCTCCTGGGAGCGGCTGGGGGATTCAAACTTCTGACCCTGTGGTCAGTAGCCTACTGTGGAGGTCGTCTTGCCATGGTGCCTCTGTGGGCTCCTAGGTTAGGGGAGTAGAAATGAGTCAGCCTCTGGGGGTGCTCCATACAGGCAACCCACCCAGCCCCGTGAGCCCTGTCTTTGCATAACTGATGTGGTCTGTGGCCTGTGAGGCCCCCAAAGAGACGTTCCCAGGGAGCATCCGGGCCACCGGGTACTGCAACAGAGGGGGCACACCCCACAGGCTGGACCAGTGAATAGTTTGTCGCACCTTCTAGATCACCCAACATTGGCTCTCCTGGACATCTTTGCTGGGTCACACTTGGCCTCTGGTGCATTTAAAATGTCCCCAGTAGAGACCTTCTCTGGACCATCTGCCCTGACCTCACCAGTCAGTGAGCGGTCCCTGCAGACCGGCGTGCCTGCAGAGCCGAGTCTGAGCTCAACCGGCTTAGAATGGGACTCAGAACTGATGTGGTTCCCAGAACATCCTGTCCTCCTGCCCCCCACTGAGGGTAGGGGTCGGGGAGGGAGTAGATGGGCCGGGCACCACCAGCCTCTCTTCCCTGGCTACTACTTGACTTGTGGCAATCCTAGGTGGGTTGGGCAGACTAGCAAAGGGTGTACAGTTCCCAGTGGCCGAGATTTGAGGAGCGGGGCATCTTTTGGGGTGTCTTTTGCTTGGTTAGCAGCCCAGTATGACCCATCCGCCCTCTAGGGAAAGCTTACAGGTGCAGCGTGCCAGGGCCTGGCAGAACCACCCCGTTAGGAGTGCTCATTGCCAACCGACCACACCCGAGAAGGAAGTTTGTTGCCACAATTCCCCAGGCGAACCTTATGATAGCGCGCAGTTGGGGGCTGTCAGAAGGCAGAGTCCCCGGCCCCTGTCCCAGAGGACGTCGCAGGATCCGTGTGCCTAATTTAGGCCCTACTGCCCCTCCTCTCTCTGATTTGGGAGACCCTGCAGGATGGCCTGCCCAGCCTGCAGTTCTGAACAGGCGTCCTGCGGTCAGTCTGTCCTGGTTCACACACCTCCCAGGAAGCTCCCTGACAGACAACATGGCAGGCTCAGGTTGCATGACCTGGAGGACTTGCTGACCTCGGTTTATGCGTCTGTTTTCTCACTTGAGGAAGAACTGAGTTAGTTGGTTTGAAGTAGTGTAGGCTATTTGGAGACCCTCCTTGGGCAGAGGGGGCACCCCTCACACAGCGGTTCTCCCCCCGACACCTTCCTTTCGGTGCAGCAAACACTGTCTCGAGGAGACCAGACAAGGGCTCTGGCCACCCTTCTGACTGACGGTGCCACGGCCCCTTTCTCCACCAGATGCCAGGCCAAAGCGGTGGATGGAAGTGTCCCCCTATAGGGCAGCAGCACCCTCCACGGACCAAACCTCCCGTGGACTTTCAGGAGGGTTGCTCAGGCAGGGGTCCTGGGTCCCAGGTCCAGGGCTGCGTTCTTACACCTCAGGCCATCTTGGGTCCAGAGAGGAGGCTGTGCAGGGCCACCTCTCCTGGTCCCTTGAGCTCGGCGTCCAGTACTGGCAGGGTTAAAATGCAGATTCCAGGGTCCTCTGTGACCTCCCCCCCCTTCCACTGGCCTCTCTCTGTTGTGCTGTGGTGTCTTATGTATTAACTGTGACCCTGGCAGCTGGCGTCCCGGTATTCCAAATGCCAGCAGGGTCACCCCCCAGTCAACAAGTTTCAACAGAGTGCCCAGACTAAGAACAGACGACACCGAAGGAACAGGCTGCCCATTGCTGAGGCGTTATCCTCCGAAACCCTTCTGGACAGAAGAGCAACATTGTCAGAAACCAGAAACCTCGTGATAATGAGGTTGGCGTGGGACTGGGCTCTGTTTCTGTTCTGTTGTCCAGAGTCGCCGCGAGTCAGAACTGATGTGATGGGACCCAAGAACAGCAGCAATAACAGCAGCAGCACGGGACCTACATGTGTGTGTGTGGCGTGGATGGACAGTGAAGCCTGCCATCTTCTGCGCATGGAAGCTGAGGGCAAGTGGGCATGTTCGTTGCAATCCCTTTCTCCTTTCTGAGGTGTGTGTGTGTGTGTGTGTGTGTGTGTGTGTGTGTGTGGCTGGTTGTGAAAAGAACTTCTTGGGGTCCCTCTGCCTGGCAACAGTGCGTCTGACTCTGGCTTTTCTGAAAAGCTAACAGGGACCCGCATTGAAGGGAAGGGGAAGGGATGCCCCAAGAATCAACCCAGCCTGGAGACAATGCGAGCACCTTGCCCCGTCAGCCCCTCTCCCATCCGGCACTGCCCTGATCACAATGGTGCTTTGAGACTGGCCTCGGGCGTGATTTTCTCTCTGCAGTAGGAGCCATCTAGGCCAGTGGTTCTCCACCTTCCTAATGCCACGACCCTTTCATACAGTTCCTCATGTGGTGGCGATCCTCAACCATAGCATTATTTTAGTGGCAGGGCTTAGCCCCAGTGGCATAGTGGTTGAGTGTGGGACTGTGGCCCATGGGCTTGGCAGTTCAAATCCAGCAGCAGTGCTGGGTAGCTCCCACGAGCACCAGAGGGCAGTGATACCCACCCCCTCCAGAAAAACAAAAAAACCAAAACTTTATTTTAGTGGCTACTTCATCATTGCAGTTTTGCCACTGTTATGAATCATCATGTAAATATCTGATATGCAGGATGTATTTCGATTGTTACAAAATGAACATAATTAAAGCATAGTGGTTAACCACAAAACAATATGTGATTATATATTGTGAAGTATTTATTTCTAATGACAAATAGATGAAATTTTGTCCTGAAGCAGGGCATAGGATGGGTAACAGTCTTCATGCCAGGGATTCATAGGTGGGCCTATCTGCATGTGGGCCGACTTGCCTGGAGATGGATAGAGGGGTGGTGTCTCGGTTCCTAAGACCATCGGAAATATGTGTTTCCCCCTGTGAAAGGGTTGCTTGATCCCCAGGGGGGTCAAGACCCACAGGCTGAGATCTACTGGTCTAAGCCTGGCTCCCCTCAATGGTGTCAGGCCCTGGTTGGAGAATTGAAGCTAGGATTTCATGAAAGGAATGGATGCTCCTGGGGAGAAGACATACAGCAGGCAGGCTTTTCTGACTGCAGGGTTTGCTTGGATTCAAACCTAACTTGGGCAAGCTCTTAAAATTCTCTGAGCCTCCACTTCGTCATCAGCCTGATGGGAAAGCTACTAGCAGACGGTGGTGGGGAATGCCTGAGCCCCAGCATCATATTGCCTGCACTTTGGCCAGTGCTCTTTGCTTGCAAACAAACAAACAAACAACAACAACAACAACAACAACAACATATTGTGAACTGGGTGAAGGTTGACTGAGCAGATGGGTTTTCCCCGTGGCAATCCCCACACACTTTGTTCTGCATCATTGTTTGTGATCTTTGCTACATTGCATCATGCTTTCCACTGCACCCCATGCTCCCTGCATGTCTAACCCTGGCTTGTCTAACCCTGCTGAACGCTGGAGAAACGCTGACCCTTTGATATCCACTGGCTGATGATTCCAAGGTAGGTTTTCCCTTTCTAGTGTTACTGTTCCCCTTTAGATCTCTCTATTGCTTGGTTGAAAGTAGAACCAAGGTATGAGTTCATTTCTAGACCTGCAGAGTGTTGAGGACCAAGGTCATGGCTGGTCTACTGGTCTCTGTGTGACCAGGAATCTTGGGATCTCTTAGGACTCTGGGATCTATTCCACATTGTCCTCCCACCCTCCCCTACATCTTCTAATGTGATCCTTTCTGGAGATCTCTGCTCTTCTTGCCTACTGCAGTGCAAGCGATCTGCCCTGGGATGAACAAACAAAACAAAACAAAACAAAACAAAAACCAAACCAATCTGCCCCAAGCTTGGTGACATCAAACAGGAACCATTTTATTGGGCTCACTCGCTCGGGAATTTGGGAAGGCCACTGAGGGGTTCACTTTCCTGCTCCATGATGTTTGGGGTCTTGGGACTGAGTGGTGACTTGAATGACAGGGTTCTGTGTTGAGCCCGAGGCTGGCACAGCTGGGGTTTGGGGTCGGACATCAAGACGACTTCTACTCACTGTTGTCCGCTGGCCGGAGGAGTGGCCCTGGTGGTTTCTCCAGCACAGCTGACTCAGGGTAGTCAACTTCTTACAGGGTGGTCTCAGGGCTCTGAGAACAAGCTTTCCAGGAACGCACAGTAGAAGCTGCATGCTAGTTTATGATGTGGCCTCAGACTCCAAGATGGCACGTTCACTGGACTCCATGGGGCGGGGGGGGGGGGGGGGAGGAGCAAACGCAAGCAGTCCGCCAATGACCATGGAGTCCTTTGCAATGCACAGCCACGCTGTGTGCATCTGAAAACGGTGCTGAACGTTCTCCGGTGGATTGCCAGGTGCTTCTTCTGAGGCTCCTCTGGGCAGACTTGAACCTGCGGCCTTTTGGTTAGCAGTCGAGTGTGAACTGCACCAGCCAGGAGCTCCAGCAGTCCCAAAGTCCACCCAAGGGAGGGAAGAGAAGGGACCCCAAGAATTGGGGGCTGTATTTTTTCCTTTTCTTTTTTTAAATAAATAATTTGACCAAGGGCCCTTACAGTTCTTATAGCAATCTGGTGGCTATATTCTATTTATTTTAAATCCTCTAGTTGGGGGGTCTTACAGCTCTTTTCACCATCATCCGCCCGTCCGTCCGTCCATCCATCCATCCATCCATCCATCCATCCATTGTGTCAGGCACATTTGTACATCTGTTGCCATCATCATTCTCAAAACATTTGCTTTCCACTTGAGTGGTGACTGTCTTTTAACATGACCTCATTATCCTTTTTCATTTTTAAAGACCTTCTGGCAGAATGTCAGGCATCCAGAAAGTTGCAAAAATCGCCCTCCCTTCTACCCAGTTCCAAGTGTTAACGTTTTAAATCTGCTTGTTCCTCTTCTGGGACCTCGCATGCTATAACACTATTAGAGTAGGGTTTTTTTGGGAGGGGACATCACTGCCCTCTGGTGGTGGGAGTAGGAGGCCCAGCCTTTGCTCCCATGGAGCCGCTGCAGGAATTGAACCTCCACCCCAGTGGGCCGCAGTCCCACGCACAACCACTACGCCACCGGGGCTCAGGCCTAAAGTAAGTTATACCCCGCGCGATTCTTTCTCCTAAAACATGCCAGCGTGCTCACACGCTTTCTCCAGATGAGGAAGCTCTGTCATGGAGCGGGTCACAATGACCCACAGTGAGAAGAGAGCCCGGTTCCAGTCAAGCCTGCCGTCAGCTGGATCCCAACTCACGAAGACAGCACAGGACCGCTCCGACCTGTCCCATGCGCCTCCTTAGGACAGCCTCCTCATGGAAGCAGACGGCCACACCATTTGCTCCCAAAGTGCTTGGTGGATTGAACAGCCCGCCTATCTTTTGGTTCGCAGCTGAGCACACGTAACTGCACCCCCCCACCTCCCACCCCCCCACCTGGGCTGGCTCCTTGGCTTTGATCCATCTCTGGTACTTTATTCGGATTTCCCCAGGCGTCACACGCAGGAGGAGATCCAGATGAAATGCTGTGTTTAGTCATCAGGTCTCTCTGGTCCCCTTTCAACTGAGGCCGTGGCAGAGACTCGCTTTGTAGTTTGCGAACTGACACGTTTGAAGCATCCATACTCTTGGTAGGACGCCCACTGGGGGGCTTGCTGGATGGGTCCCCGTGATTAGGTTCAGATGAAGCACTGTGGGCAGGATGACTTCAGAGGAGGCGTGTTGGGGGAAGGGTGCTCCTATCAAGAGACACCTGCTATTGATTTGACCTCTTCGAAGGAGGATGCAAACTTTGATCACTTGATTAAAGTGCTGCCTGCTCCGTTTACGCTGCCCGTCGCTACGTTTTGGCTCTGGGTCTGCATCGGTGAGCATCGGCTGGAGAGGTGCTTTGTGACCGGGCGCATATTCCATGATGGGTCACAGTTTCTGTTCCCGCTCGGGACTTCTTCTCATGATGGCGAGTTTCTAATCTCATCACTACCCCCTGCGTGTATTCCCCCTCTGCTTCTCCTGTATTTATTTATGCATTCATGTATTCATGTCTGTCTTGGTGGCATATTGGGTTATCAGTTGACCTATAAACCACAAGGTCAGTGGTTTGAAACTGTCATCCTTGCTGCCAGAGAATGAGGGGACTTCCTTATCCTGTGTAGTTACAGTCTCAGAAACCCACAGCGACAGCTCTGCCCTGTCCTAATGGGTCCCTATGAGTGTGAATTGACTTGATGGCAGAAAGAGAGAGAGAGAGAGAGAGAGAGAGAGAGAGAGAAAGAAAGAGAGAGGCTTATTGCTACTGGATGTCATTGCTTCTAGTCTTTAAGAGTGCAGAACTAGAAAAAAATGTCGAGACACACGCTCATACACTCATTTTAAGTAATCTCTGTGTGTTCAAACCTGTGCATTCACACTGACACTGCCAGTTCCAGTCCAACACTACAGGCACTGTCTAGTCTCTTTCCCTTCCCAGGGTTGCAGCTGCTTTTCCCAGTCTGGTGGCTTCATGGTTGTACTTTGGGCTGCTAAGCCTGGCGTCAGCGGTTTGAAACCACCAGTCGCTCCTTGGGGGAAAGTTGAGGCTTTCTATTTCTGTGAAGATCAACAGTCTCCAAAACCCCTCAGGGCAATGCTCCCCTGTCCTGTGGGGTTGCTGTTGACTGGAGGGCAGTGCGTCTGGTTTGGAGTGCTTCCCAGCACTCAGAAACTCAGGCCCCGGGAGCTCCCATGTCTGACTTGTTTGCTCAGTCCTAGAAAATCCAGAGAGCAGTTTCAGGATGAGAGAGAGGAAGTGCTGCTGATGGCAGGGAGATTGACATTCACCTAGAGCTCTTTTGATTTTCAGTCAGAGAGCATATTAATGAGACATTCATTGTCTTCAAAAATGACCAAGGACACATCATGGTACTTATTCTTCTGGAAACAAATCTGTCTCGGTAGAATCACACCAGAATGCTCCTTAGAAGCAAGATTCGGGGGTGCCTTTGTCTTCTGACAAAGTTGAAGATGTTATCAGGAGGGACAGGTCCTTGTTGAAGGGCCTTGAGGTTGACGAAGCAGAGGACGAGCCCCGCAGTGAGATGGGCAGACACCGTGGCTGCCAATCAATAACTGTGAGGATGACACAGGTTGGAACTGACGCAAGGTTTTCTCACACCACCACCGTCCTTATAGCACAGCAAACCAAAGCCAGAAGCGGAAGCCTGTGCGCCATACCATGAAACCCCCCTTCTTGGGTTGAATTTTCTACTGAGATTTTACATCCTCCCCTGAGTTGTCCAGAACTCTCACCGGAGCTACTGGTCGCTGGGGGACATGCCCTGGGTCCTTCTGCCAGTGTGCTTCTCACGAGCTGCTTTGTGTCGTGACCTCAGAACCTTCCAATCATTCCAGTTGGACCGCAGTGGATGCTTATCAAGGCAGGGTGTAGAACAATGTCTTGGTCAACTGTGCTATGTCAACTGACCTTGACAGCCCACTGGGGTCTTAGAAACTTGTGGGCAGCCGTGCTAAGTACAACTATTAGCCTGGCCCTGCCCGGAGGAACGAGGGGGCGTGAACATTGAAGAAACAAACATCAGTCTCTATGACCTTGTTTTATATCTTTACATATTTCTACGTCTCAGTGTCTTCTATTTTGTTTGAATTAAACGATTTTAACAATGAACATTTCTAAACGATATTCTTTTCTGTTTCTGATTAATATCTCCCTTGTTATTACTGTTTCTTTCTAATTTTCCTTAAAAACAAAACAAAACAAAAAACACCTCAACCTCACTGCTGTGGAGTCAATGCCCCCACAGAGCAAGCCCCTGTGAGTTTGTGAGACTGAAATTACCTGTGGAAGGGACACTGCCCAGTCTGCCTACTGTGGAGCTGCTGTGGTTTTAAACTGCTGACTGGGGGGTTCACAGCCCAACGTGTAACCCCTCCACCAGGAGGTTATCTTCCAATTTTCCTTAAGCAGGGTCCAAAAGGCGGCATTTCCTCCTTTATTGAAAGCAAATCAGAAAACTCATCTTTCTAAGAAAAAAAAATGCTATGATGTTTTATGAACAAGATTATCAGCACACAGTGGCAAATGAGGCCGTGATCCTCTCCCAATTAATCCATTTATATGTTCAGGAAGGCAAATTTGTTCTTCAGAAAGGGTCTGCCATTGAATGGCCACATTAAACATCTTTAGAGACATTTGGGCTATTACAAGAAGATCGGTTGCTAATTCACATCAAGCCATTTCAATATCCCATCGCCATCTGAGCTGTCAATTTTCCTGGGCACACATTTCTCGGACCCCATCCTCATTATCTCCCGCTTATAATTAAAAGCTCTGTTCAGCCTAATAGTCTCAATTGGATCTTGCTTCTCGTGGCACTCTTTCAGAATAATGATAGTCCAGTAGTTTGTACTGTGGAGGTCTGGTTTTACATGGAGAAACAAAATCCAGGGAGGAAAAGCCTATAAAACTCCAAGTGTTGGGATGGGAACTGAGTGGGTTGGACAAGTAGAGAAAGTATCCCTGCCCTGAGGGTCAGGGTTCTGTCTACGCTCGGCCGGGCACTGGGCCAGCTCAAAGGTGCCCCTCGGTGGAGTGAGGAGGTGCTGGCCCTAGTGGGACATTGCTGGAGCTGGTTCTGGTCCGTCTTCTTATGGAGAAGTAGGTGAAGGTTTTCTGGAGCAGCTCACCTATTTTCCATCCAACAGTTTGTGCACATTTGGCTTTAACACCTCCCTTGCCATCTCCTCAACGTGCCACCATGGAGCCCACGTCCACGTGTGTTTCCTGTTTCTGTCCTTGTTTGAGAATAAATACCACTCTCTTGCTCTTCAAGGGTTGATTCTTCTGACACGGCGGTGAATTCTGTTTCACACCTGAAGGGGGAATGGGGTCCATTGTCTTGTGGTCCTAGCAGTTTCTATCCAACCTTTAATCTGGTCTCTTTGACCATCTTTCTCTTCTAATTCTTGGTTGCTTAATCCCTTCGTGACTCTGGACAGGACCCCATCCTCCCACCCATTACCCTACCCCACCCCTGCCCCTGCCATTCACTCCAGAAGCCGCCTGGGGGAGGGGATGAGCCTCTTTCCATGGAAGGTGTGTTGGATGAGAGCCAGCCTGCAGATTCACACATGTTCTGGAGGCAGCAAAAGCAGCGCTGTGAGAGAGCCTAGGGTAGTGGTTCTCAACCTGTGGGTCGCGACCCCTTTGAGGGTCGAACGAGTCTTTCACGGGGGTTGCCTAAGACCATCAGAAACCACGTAAATGGTTCACAATATATAATTCCATCTTGTTTTGTCATTAATCACTACGCTTTAAGCTTCATTATGTTCAATCTGTAA
>PVJH01034950.1:0-20150 GCA_004026705.1 Nesogale talazaci
TCCACAATCAATGCTGGTGGAAGCTAAAGTCAAGATATTAAGTATTGCAATGGGGGGGGTGGGGAGCGGGGAATCTGCTTTATAATGCCGATTTGATGTGTTCAAAGAGCAAAACTGTTACTTCGAGGACTAAGGTGTGTCCCAAAGACATTTTATTTTCAATCACCTCACATGCGCGTGAAAGCTGAATAATGAAAAAGGAAGAAAGCAGGAGAGTTGGCACATTTAAATGATGAAAAATACTGAACATGCCATGGACAGCCAAAAGAGCAAACACGTCTGTGTTGTATCGGGGAGAGCCAGAATGTTCCTTCAAAGAGTACACAGGAAGGCTTTGTATCATGTACTTTGGACATGTTATCAGGAGAGACCAGATCCTGGAAAGGGATATCATGGGCTATGTTAACATAGCAACCGAAACAAGGGGCTCAAACATAACAACTAACCTTCCCAAATTCAAGATATAAGATGTAACATTGTTGAGGCACTTAGACAATGAGGGAAAGTGTGCTGGCCAATTTTGGAAAATAAAAATTGCTTGCATATATTTTCTTAGGATCCTGAATTTTGGTGTCTAAAAAAACTTTAAATTTTGTAAAATGTGAGCTAGCAAACTCAGACTCACTGCTTGCTTTGTTTTATTTATTTATTTGTTTTCTTGGAAGGCAGCCCCATTTATTCTTGGCAAAACAAAGTAGTGCAAGGGAAACTGGCCCAAAAAACCTAAAATATTTATTATCAGTCTTCTTGTAGACAAAGTTCCTTTTCTATTTTTATTTTTTATTGTGATTTGGAATCATAGTAAGTGAAAACTTACCGAACAAGGTAGTTCTCCAGTCAACAACTCAAAATACACATTGTATTTCATGGCATTGACCAAAGTCATCAAAATATAATAGTAGTCTGCCTATGCATATTCTTTCCCTTCATTCTTTTTTTTTAACTTTCCCTTCATTCTGCATTCCTTTCTTTTTCTGTCTTCTGAACTTTCACCTGAAAAAAGGGTTCCCTTTGATTTTCTAGGATGGGTTGCTGGAGAAAGTACTGCATCCTGCTGTTCTCATTCACTCTACAGGCCTTTCTATTGTTTGGCTGAAGGGGGAGCCACAGAATGGCTGTAAGGGTTCATGAGTGATAAAGGACAATAGAAGTGGCATAGGAGGCTCTGCATTTACTGACAACTCGAAAGTTAGTCGCTCAAACGACCTCTTGCTATAGGAAGAAACATGAGTCTGTCTGGCCATGGACAGATTTAAGGTCTTGGAAACCCGAAGGGGGAGTTCTTCTCTGTCCTATAAGCTAAACAAGCAATATCATTGCTGATGGCAACTGGATCTTGGAGGAAAGCAGAGAGTACCAGGAAGACTTTTCCTTGTGTTCCATGGATTTTGTCAAGGTACTTGACTCTGTGGGTCTATGGATAGCCTTGAGAAGAACAGGAGTTCCAGAATACCTCATTGAGCTCATCTGGAACTTGATTATGGATCAATGGCATTTATGGGAACAGAAAAAGGGACTAGCACATGGTTTAAAATCAGGAGAAGAGTGTGTGTGTCAGGTTGTGGCCTCTTATCATACCTATTCAATCTGTATGCTCTACAAATCATCAGAGAAGCTGGATTTTATGAAGGCGAATGTGGCATCAGGATTGGAAGAAGGCTTATTACAACATGTGATAGCAGAATCTTGCTTGCTGAACGTAAGGAAGGCTTGAAGCACTTGCTGATGAAGATTGAGGTTTGTAGCTTTCAGCACGGATTACAACCCAATGTCAGAAGAAACGCTCAATGCTGTAGAATCAGTGCTAACAATGCAATCATCTAGGACAGGGGAGAACTGCTCCTGTGAGTTTCTGAGACTGTAGCTGTCTACAGCAGTAGAAGACCTGGTTATTCTCCCTTAGGGGGAACTGGTGCTTTCAAACCTCTGACCTTGAGGCTCTCAGCCCAACACGTGACCACCACACCAACAGGAGTTCTCTTTACTAATATTCTAAAAGGCCCAAATCCTCATAACTGAAACAACTGGTAACATTTTGATAATAATACTCTCTATCATACTTCATAGAGTGTTGAAAAGCAAGGATGTTACTCTGACATGTACTAAGGTACACCTGACCCACATGACAGTATTTTCAATTACTCCAGAAGTATGTGAAAGTTGGACATTGAAAAAAGGAGGCCGAGAAGAACTAATGTATTTGAATTGCAGTGCTGAGAAAAAGAGTCAAAGTACCGGGGACTGCTAAAGGGACGCATTTGTCTTGGAAGAAATACAGTCAGATCTTCCATACAGGCAAGGGTGATGAGACCTGCTGTCTCATATTTTGGGCTTATCAGAAGAGACCAGTAACTGGAGAAAGACATTGTGCTTGGTAAAGTAGAGGAGCAGTGAGAAAGAGAAAGGGCCTGCACAAGATGGATTGACCCAGTGGCTACCTCAATGGGCACAAACATAGGAACAAGTATAAGGATCCTGAGAGACGGGGCGTGTTTCATTCTGGGGTTCCTGAGGTTGCTCTCAGATAGGGCCAACTTGCTGGCACCTAACAACAGTTAGGTTTCATCCTTCAACTTTTTACAACAGCACTATAAGGAAGAATACTACAAATAAGATCAGCAAATTCATACCTGGCACTACTCTAATACAATCTTGCAGGAGATCACTACGTCTCAGGAGGATGATCAGTAAGACTCTACCTTAAGTCAACAAGGAAGTTTTGAAAGGGAGACAAAGGCAGATGAATGAATCAATCAATGAGTCCAGGAGTGTGCTGTGAGCTCACACTAAATCCCAGCTCCAACTTGAGAACACGTAGTTCTTACGTCAGAACCCTGCTCGGTCCTCGCCCCGAGGAAAGGGACACAGAAGATATGCATGCTGTAGCACACTGTGGTGAAGAGATTAGATGGTGCCTGGCTTTCAGATTAAATAGGGTCTGGGCTCTTAAAGTCTTGCTTCCAAACAGGCAGCCATCTAAGTCAGATGTCCACTAAATCTACATGGAAGAAGCACACCAACGTGGTCAACGGAGGATTGTAAATCAGCTAATATGAAGCCAAAGGAGGGAATAGCGTTGGAACCTAACTTGTGAGAAACTGGCTTGCAAAAGGCTACAGATGACAATGGGGGTCCAAAATACATTTGTGGGATCCACATAGAATTTAAACCTTCTGGATTTCCCTTAACCCATAACAGAGAGTCAGGAGGAAAGTGGTTCCTAAACAGAGTGCATTGTAGAGATGATCATGGAAAATCAAAAGGATAAATCTTAATCTTACCAGGAAAATCTTGTCAGTTGATCCCCCACTCTGTTGCACATTAAACCTGATAGTTTTCAACATTTTGGGGGGGGGTGGAAGATGGGGGGGAGTTGTTTGTTTGTTTCTGTGTTCATATTAAGGTTTATCTCAGATATGTTATTCTCTTGGGGGACACCCTCTTGATCTGATGTTATATATTTTTTCTGTTTTTCAGTATATGAAACCCAGGATTAATGGATCTTTAGTAGAATAAGCATTTCTGGGTAGAATGCCATTGTGGGGGAGGGGAGGGAGTGTTAAAAGGAGCTGGTGTCAAGGAGTTCAGGAAGAGAAAGAATGCTTTGAATTGTACAATGCTGCTTGATGTGATTGAACTGTGGAATGATGTGATGTCTGTACTAACTCTAAAAATAGTGGATTCGGAAAGAAGAGCAGATTATACCTAAAAAATAAATGAAATAAAATCATACTGGTGGTAGTTAAATTTTAATAGAGCTGAAGTGCTTTGGAGAAATAAGCAATATGCCAGCATAAAGAATTTTTCATTCATCATATTGGGAAATATTTCTTAAATATCAGTATATTTGATTATAAAGTACTTTATTGATAATTATTTTCATTTAAAATGTTTGTTATCACACATAAGTATATTAGGATAGTGTTCCATTAAGATGACTAGTTGAGTGTCTAACAATTTCTATTTTATATATTTAATAATATATTTGTATGTATGCACAGGTGTGGGCTCTCTGATGACTCAGATTGTTAAATACCTGACCACTAAAAGTCCAGTTGTTCACAGCTACCCAGTAGTGCCTCAGAAAAAAGGCCTGGTTTTCTGTTTTTAAATGGCCACAGGTCAGAAATTCTATGAGTTTACTTGTTCAACTATGTCTCACTTTATTGAATACCTTTTCTTCAGAAAAGGGAAAATCATATTCAAAACTCAAATCTTATTTTAGGAAAACCTATTTTTTTTAATTGAACTCTTGAAAACCCTCAAGCATAGCGATTTAATTGCTTTTCCTCAAGTCTGAATGGACTTAAAACCATTTTGGAAGAGGGTTATAAATTCTTTCCATGTACCATCAAATTCCAAATCCTTACCTTGAAACAGTTTTTATATTGTTGGTAGAAGCTTGGCCAGAATGCTCCTTGAGGCAAGACTGGCAAGACTTCCTCCTACACACTTTGGACATGTTGTCAGGAGATAACAACATCTAGAGAAGATCAGCGTGCTTGGTCAAGTAGAGGAGCAGCATAAAAGAGAAAGGCCCTCCAGGAGATGGGTGTGTGCATAGGAACCATTGTGAGACTGGCGCAGGATCAGACCATGCTTCCT
Source organism: Nesogale talazaci (assembly GCA_004026705.1). Lineage (NCBI taxonomy): Eukaryota > Metazoa > Chordata > Mammalia > Afrosoricida > Tenrecidae > Nesogale > Nesogale talazaci. The sequence goes on from PVJH01034950.1 coordinate 4,606, forward strand.
TGCTGTGCATGGGATCGCTATGGGTTTGAACAGACTTAATGGCACCACCAACAACAACAACACAGGTTTCATAAGAGTTGAAATCCACTTGACGGCAGGGATTTGGTTAGTCTGAGAGGGATCATAACCTTAGGGTTTCTACCAGTGTATCAACCAGTAAGACTGGTCTTTGATCCCCTGAATGTACTCTACATTTTTCTCCCATTCTAGCCAATGTTCTTTTTGTTATCCCTTTCAAAACCATCAGCAAAAATAGCCAGTCAGCATCTAGTTCTGCTCTCACAGTCCTGGAGGCTGAGGTATGCCTGGTACATTGGTCCTTTGGATGAATTGTTTGCATGTATCTTTATATCTCATTATTCTTCTTTTCTGTGAATGTAAAGAGGCCAATAGTTTTACTGTATTTAATCTGTGTAGTCTAGTATTTTATAAATCCACAGACACTCATATGTGTCTAAGAAAGGGCTTTATGTACAAGAGACGTTGTATATTGAGAAAGCATCTCAGCTCAGTCCAGATCAAGTCCATTAGTCAGCCATTAGCCCATATTTCTGATACTTTAATATCTATCAAGTGCTCTTCAGACTCATAAAACACATGCATTGACACTGAATGCAGGAAGAACACAGTACAATGAGTGGCAAGTCTTGTGGATCCAGTGGCACTGTAACCATCTCAGCACTGGCAGGTGTCTCCACATGGATTTCCTGGCTCCAATGTCATGGTGTATATCAGCATAGTATCATGTGTCTTCTCCAAGAGATGTCTCAGAGGAAGTAAGCAAAGAGAGAGAGCATCCTCCATCTCCAAGGAGCAAATTCAAGAGTTCCCAGATTGCTCAGGAGAAATTCATGCCTACCAAGAGACCTCATGGATAGGATAAACTCCAACCCTTCACTCTTTAATCTCAAATTGACACCAGATTATAGAACTCCCACATGTACTTAAGATGATTGCTCAACTAAATAGAATGTAAAACATTGTCTTTCTGGACTATCTTAGGCCCATTGACCTCAGCATCTCATTCCCCCAAGATGTTTGGTTATGCCTAAGAAGTTTTTAGAACTTTACCTTTTGTATCACTCATATATCCATGGATAATGTAACAGCACCAATAAATATATATATGTAAATATCCTTTGTCAAACCTCCATATATTCACGGGTGTAGCTAGTCACTTCTCCCTTCTGTTCAGCTTGCGTTTCTATCCATGTATCCATTCATAGATTTTTGCAGAAACTATAAAAGGACAATAGAAAGAATATACCATTGCTCTACCAAAAAGAGATAGTCAACATCTAATTATTTCAAGAGGTTACATATGAATAAGAACCAAGATCACAGAAAGAAAATCTTCAAAAGGCACTGAATACATTAGCCCAAAAGAAGACTCCAAGAATTGATGGAATATCAGTCAAAATGTTTCAAAAAGCTGATGGAGCACTAGAAGCACGTCCTCATCTCTGCCAGTGTCTAAGACAGCTACTTAGCCAACTACCTGGAAGAAATTCATATTTGGATCCTTTCCAAAAAAAATGTGACCCAAAAGTGTGACTCAAATTATAGAACAATGTCATTGATATCATATCCCAGTAAACATTTGCTACAGATCTCCCAACCACAGTTGCAGCAAGACATTGACAGGGAGCTGCAGAGGTTCAAACCAGATTCAGAAGAGGCCATGGAACACAGGAAATCATTGCTAGGGTCAGATGGATCTTGGTTGAAATAAAATAATACCAGAATAAAGTGTTTGCTTAAGTTTTATTGACTATCAAAAGCCATTCAATTGTGCTATCATAACAAAGTACAGAGAGCCTTGAGAAGAATTGGAATTCCAGAACATTTAACTGGGCTCATATAAAACCTATACAGGAGCCAACCAGCAATTGTTCAAACAGAGCAAGAGCATACTGCATCATTTGAAATGAAGAAAGGTGTGTATCAAGGTTGTGTCGTCTTTCAATCTGTAGACTGAGCAAGTAGAGAAATCAGATGCTATACAGAAGAACGTGGCATAAGGTTTGGAAGAAGGCTTACTATGACACAGACATGATAATAAGCTTGCTTGCTCAAAGTAAGGAGGAGTTGAAGCATTTGCTAATGAATATCAAGGAATACAGGCTTCAGTATAGATTACAAGTCAATGTAAAGAAAATCAAAATCCTCACAATTGGACCAATCAATCATTGGTTGAAGAGGTCAAGGATTTTTGTCTTGCTTGTAACCGCAATCAATGTTCATGGAAGCAGTTGTTCAGTTGTCAAGAGACCAAAAGACACATTGCCTTAGGTAAATCTATTGTGCAACCCTCCTTAAAGAGTTGAAAAGCAAGGCTATGTGTTTGAAGACTAAGGTATTCCTGATCCAAGCCATGGTATTTTCAATTGCCTCATATGCTATGAAAATGGGACATAAATAAGGAAGACAAAAAAATTGTGATGCCTCTGAACTACATCAAATTTGGAGAAGAATTTTGTGCAATCGGTTAGCGCACAGTATTTATATGACAGTGCAGGTAGAACGATGCCAAGGCTGAGAGGTTGAGAGTTCGATCCTCAGCTGGAGCACTTGAATTTTCTCCACTCACTTATTACAAGTGCATAAATTTAATCAACAGAGAAAGTACCATGGACTGCCAAACAGACAAACAGAACTGTCTTAGAAGTACAGTCAGAGTGCTTCTTCTCTTATAGACAAGATAAAGATGACTTTGGATATGTTATGAGGAGAGACCAGTTCCTGAAGAAGGACATCATGCTTGGTAAAACGGGGCGGGGGGGAGTGTCGTGAAACAGAGGGAGGCCTTCAAGGAAATGGACTGACACAGTGACTACAACAATAGACTCACACATAAGAACCATTGTGAAGATGACCCAGGACTAGGGGATGTTTCCTTATGTTGGACCAAGGGCCAGTGTGAGGCAGAACCACCTCAATAGCACTTAACAACAGCATATCTGCATTTTCATAAATGCTAGCAATTATTATTAGAAATATCTTCACATAGGAATTATATCAACTTCTTCATTTACAACTCTATGTTTATTTCTAAAATGTCATCTGCTAGAAAATTCCCCACATCTAATAATAGAATATTCCTGTCATCTTTAAACATTCTGGTAGAAACTTCTTCCTTCCACTCATTTGAAATCTGTACTCTTATACCTCTATTTGATTCATCACAGTTTTGTCTGCTTCCAAACAAAAATCAAACACATTCCCATAAAGTAAATTCTTGCTCCTGGTGACACTGTGCAGGGTTTTGGAGCCTGGAAATCTTTACAGAAGCAGACAGATTGCTTCATCTTTCACCTGCCAAGTGATAGATTTGAACCTCTAACCTGGAAGATAGCAGGTCACCACCTAAGCCACAGCAATGGCAAAAGTCCTGAGCAATAATAACTCCTGAAGTTTCTACAAAGCATCTCTCTCAAATATTAAGCTTCAAATATTTGAAAAGAACACCTCTGAATTTTATCCGAAGACTGTACTGCTCTAGTATTTTAAAAATCAATGTCCTAATAGACTTTTCCTATCCCTTTTCAATTTTACTAATTCTGCTTAAAAGGAACTATAAAACATTTCCCCTAAAATTAGCTTAAGATTACAAATCTGTAGATAGATAAGGCTCTTATTCTCCAAATTGCTCATAGTAGACTAATGATTTGTCTTTGTTAGTTTTTTTTTCAACTCCTTCCTGAAAGAGTTGCTTCTTACCGTTTTAAATACTGGAATAAAAATCTTTTTATTTATCATTATTATGCTTAATTGTGTATAGCTCTGAGCACTGCAGATCTAATCATATGTTAATACTATCGTACAGGATGTTCACTGCCTCTACAAACTTTTTGTCATTCACATATATGTCCAGTATCTTGATCCAGATCATTAGTAAACATTTCATCAACATATACCACAGACATTCAAAACAGCTTAGCCTGTGTTCATAGTTATACTGCTTCCCACTGGATTTCAATACAATCCCATCACTATTTGTTCCCGGAATATTATTCCTCTTCGTAAAGGAAGTTAGAAATACCCCAAAACTATTGCCAAGAGATAATCTTTAATCTACACATCAGAAGCATTCTCTGAAGCCTTCTTAAACCAAACAATCATTTAGTTGAGCTAGTAAGGAAAATCAGCCTTAAGCGTTGTGCTCTCTTAAGATCTATCTAAACGAGCTCAAGTTGACAACAGCAACTTAAAAGATTAGATGGCAAACATAGGAGGCAGTGAGTTTGTTAATGAAGAACAATCCCAAAAGGAATGTGAGAAAGGCTGTACAATTTGAAGAACTTAAGCAACCAGTATCACTGAATTGCTTCTCTAGCACCTTTTGAATTGGTTGCTGTTCTGCTGTGCATAATCTCAACAAAAAAAATAAATTATTTTTTCCTAAATGTAAGCTAAGTAAACATTTCTCTTTCTTTAGATATTTATTATACAGTCAGCCCTTCTCTCCCTATCTGTGGTTTCCACATCTGCAGATTCAAACAGCTGCAGAAAGGAAAATACTCAGATGGAGAAGAATGCGATTAACTAGCCAAAGCCATCCGTCAAAGGCTAAGAAGAAAGACGTATAGACTGCTACGTGCACAGTGTTTACACTGTATTCAGTCTTATAAAGGCTTTCAGAGACTGATTCTGACTTTCAGTCTGCTCATAGTCTACATTGAATGATTCCCCTGGTGTTTGAAATACCAGTCGTACAGCATCCAAGATGACAGCAACACACCAGCCACCACACAAGAGCCAACTGACAGACTTTGGACATCTTACCAGGAGAGACCCATATCCAGAAAAGGACATTATGCTCCACAGAGGATCCGTGAAAAAGAGGAAGAACTTTGACAAGACACAGTGGCTACAACAATGGACTTGAACATAAGACTAATTATAAGGATAACTCAGAACCAGATGGTATTTGTTCTGTTATCCATAAGGTCCCTGTGGATCAAAACCAACTTGATGGCATCTAATGACAACAGTAACAGTTCTTACAAGTAATGCAGAAATGATTTCAAGTATGCAGGAGGATGTGCAGTAGTTGTATACAAATGCTATACAATTTGCTATAAGGGACGGAAGCATCCATGCAGGAGTTTGGGTGGCACGATGCTTATTCATTGGGCTGTGATCTGCAAGGTCAGCAGTTCAAAGCCACCAACAGCTCCTTGGGAGACAGATGGAAGTTTTCTACTCCCATGAACAATCATAGTCTTAGAACTCACAGGAGTTCCATCCTGCTCTATATGCTCTATAAGGTCCGTATGAATCAGGATTGATTCAGTGGGAGTGAGTTTTCTGATTTGGGGATCCAGGGACATCCTGGAACAAATGCCTGCAGATACTAAGGGAGGCTTGTACTTCAGAACAAGCTGTGTGTCTAACTCCTTTCAGTCACTTTTGTGGCAATGAAAGTAGTGAAATATCTAGTTTACATGAAAATTGAACTTATGTGTTAATAGTTGGTCCTTTTACTGTAAGTCTAGTATATAAATCATCATTAGATTGTATCTTTCTGGATGGAAAATCATGGTAAAACATAGCCAATTATTTTTTTGTTATTATACATCTATAACATCTTAGCACATGACAGGAACAAAATTTTTCTTGAGTCCTTATCACTAACCAGCTATTATCTGCCCCTAAAAATGTATTGGTGATTGGGAAAAGTAGAATCCATCCATTAATTTTACAAGTCTGCTTTGTTGAATTTCAAAATCTAGAATTTCAAATTTATCTTCCATTATTGGTCTGCACATTTTTGAATGTCTGTTGTTTACAACTTATCTTTTAATCAGCATTTTATATTTTTAACCATGTTAATGGGGGCTCATACAATGCTTATCACAATCCATACATACGTACATACTGCCAAGCATCTTCATATACCTGCTGCCATCATCATTCTCAAAATATTTGCTTTCTACTTGAGACCCTTGACATCAGCTCTTCATCTTTTCCCCTCCCTCCCTGCTCCCCCTCCTCCCTCATGAACCCTTGATAATTTATAAATTGTGATTATTTTGTATCATCTACACTGCCCAATGTCTCCCTTTGCCTACTCCTCTGCTGTCCATCCTCCAGATAGGAGGTCATATGTAGATCCTTGTAATTGGCTCCCCCTTCCTACCCCACCTTCCCTCCACCCTCTCAGTATCTCCACTCTCACGATTTGTCCTATGGGGTTCATCTGCCCTGGATTCCCTGTATTTCCAGTTCCTAGCAGTACCAGTGTACCTCTTCCAGTCTAGCTGGATTTGTATGGTAGAATTAGGCTCGTAACAGTTGGGGGAAGCCTTTAAGAACTAGAGGAAAATTGTATGTTTCATTATTGCTTCACAGCACCCTGACTGGCCCGTCTGCTCCCCGTGACCCTTCTTAAAGGGGTTGTCCAATTGCCCACAAATGGGCTTTGGGTCTCCACTCTGCACTCCCTCTCATTCACAATGATGTGATTCTTGTTCCATGATGCTTGATACCTGCTCCCTTCGACCCCTCGTGATCACACAGGCTGGTGTGCTTCTTCCATGTGGGCTTTGCTGCCTCTGCTCTAGATGGCCGCTTATTTATCTTCAAGTCTTTAAGACCCCAGATGCTTTATCATTTGGTAGCCAGGCACCCATGTTATATTCTTATGTTATTTATTCAAATGCTTTCCCAGATTATGAAAACCATTATCTATGTTCAGAAGAAAGATAGCTAAACATAAGATGATGACACAATACTGACGTTTTGTGATAAAATTCTAGTAAAATTAAAAAATGCAAACTTGATGTCTATGGAATAAAATTTTACCAAATTAGTGCTTTGGTCCTCTGCATTTATAAATCTACATTAAAAATGTGGTTTCTTTCTTTGCTAGACATTTATGGGAGAAAAGTACTAATGACTTGAAGACATTTTAAGACTTTTGTGAATCTTGCTAATAATCTTCTGTTATGAAATTCACTGTTCACTTTTATTATATTTTTAAACTTCCCCTCTTTAGGTTTGGATGTGTGGAGGAGAAATGTTTGATGTTCCATGTTCTAGAGTTGGTCATATCTACAGGAAGTACGTCCCTTACAAAGTTCCATCTGGAACCAGCCTGGCACGAGTAAGTAAATGGATATCAGAATAGTCCTGGGCTTGATACAGTCTCCCAAAGGTAGAGCAGTCAGTCTCCCATATGGCGTTATTTAAGACACAAACTGATGGAAACATCTGCCCAAAATAAAAACCCTACTGCCTGTCATTTCGTTTATTAGGTATTAGTACCTAGAGGGTATCTCTTGGGGAGATTTCTTGTCATTCTTTTTGAAAGTATGAACTACTCCACTCATTCTTAGCAATAGCTTTCAAACAGAGTTGTATATGTTGTGTTCAATATTCACCATTCCCTTCTGAGCTGGTGTCACCGCTCCTCCATTGAGGACATAAAGGTTTAGAAAACTGGTTGGCGCACACACACACACACACACACACACGAGAAACAGCAGAGTACAAAGTTAAGACCAGTCTTTCTGAGTAGGCTTCCACTCCTGTCTCACAATCTGGAGTGTAACCCACCATGACCCTCCAGCATATTTCAACTCACAATAGCCATACATTGTATGTCTAAGGCTTTGTAAGTCTTTTTAGGAGGCAGACAGCCTCGTTTTTCTCCCAAGGAATGACTAGTGTTTTTGAACTGCCAATCTTGCAGTTATCAGTCCAAGACTTAACTGACAGTGACACCAGAGGTCCTTCTTGGAGTGTTACAGGATCCATGAACCGACAGATGGAGAAAAGGATCAAAGTGATGGGAGGGAATGGATGTCCAGACACTGTCTCCTTTCTCTTTGTCACTAGGACCAGCTCTGCCTAAAATCATACTCAATGCTTAAAGTTCCAAAATTGATTCAGTCTAAATTATGATGCTGTTGGCAAAACACTGGACCCATAACCACAGGATTCAAAACTATCTGCCACTCCTAGGGAGAAAGATGAGGCTATGTTCCCACTTCAGAACCCTGCAGAGGGTTGTTATGATGCCAGTGGGTTAAGTTTGTTTTTAGATAAAATTTTGAAAAAAAAAAGTTTTCCTCTTGAGCTAAATACATGGGGACTTTTTTCTTATGTCTTTTAGAATATTTTTATATGTGATTGGGAAGCATTTATTTAGTTGCTAATTGTAGTCACAATACCCTTGATAGACAATCCTGACAATTTCTCTAGGTTTCCAAGTTAGATTTTAATGATGTGGTCTGTTTTATTCCCTTATTTATGTCCCTGCTACAGCTTGCATACCAAATCTATAAAAAGGATTGTGTTTACAACATCGCTTTGCACCAGCTGTCCTAAGTATTCCAGACCTAAAGTATTCCTTTGTTTGTTTGTTTTCAAAATTAGTCAAACTGAAACATAAATAACTTTTTGAATATGTTTTATATAAAACTCAATAATCTCACATAACAGGCTTTTAAAGCATTTTTGTTCATCAGGATTCATGCGAAGATCAGTCCCATCTGCTTTTACCAGTGACTTGCAGTTCTATGCCCAGAACCTAGAACAAGGCATGTGGACACCAATAAATGTTTATTGAGAGAAGTAATTATTCTGGAAAAACAAAAAGTTTAAAGTTATGAATCTTAAAACATTAGTAAGCCTTAGATATTTTCATGATATATAATAAAACTAAAATATATAGTTATTTGGCTTTGGGGGGAAGTTGTCTTTCTCATCCCCTTCCTAAAAGATTTGTCAGCAATGTTGATTTTTGTATAGTTTTGTTCATGACCTCTATTGCATCAGGTAGGCTTTCTAGTAATGAACTTACATTAAATTCATCTTGAAGGGAAATCATCATACTATTTGTACCTCCCCCAAATAGAAATGAATTATAAGTAAACTATTCCACTAAGTAGCTGTAGAAATACGAAACCAATCACAAAATCAGAAACTGATTAAAGAACTGCTTTGGGGTAAGGAAATTGACTTAATTGAGTCTTAATCTATATAATGCATACTTTAGGCTTCATGCACATGAATCTGGAAATTTGATCAGGAAAACCACAGAAATCTGCAAGAATGAAGAGTCTTGTGCACATATCGCAAATGAGACTTGTGGACCAAATAAGTCATGTGCATTTTGAATATTCTCAAGATAATCATGTTCTGTCATTCATCTACTTTCATTTACTCATCTGCTGCCCAGCTTGTGGCCTGTATCACCCTTCTCCATGGATACTGGGCATGCTTGGTTTATCGTTCACCGCAGAGTGAAAGAGCCAGGGGAGAGATGCTGTGCTGTTTAAGAAGAGTATTTTTTCAAAAACTAACACTACACATATATTTTCAAGAAAGAAATTAAGTACTTTTTCAAGGATTGTCAAATATAGGAAAACTAGGATTGACACATTAAACTTCCAGGCAAGAAGTGCGTATTTATTCAAATGAAAAAAAGTCCATAATTCTGAATTTTAATCTTTCCCACTTAAATTTTACTTGAGGGCTCATTTTTTAAAACTGCTAGAGCAATCACAGTGTCATAAATATTGAAACTCAACTGTCACTCTAAGGAGCATTTTATGACTTTTTAAATAAAAATGCATATTAAAATGAAAAACAATTCTGGTGTTTTGTGGGAGAACTTCAGCTACCTTGCTACACCTACATTATTACTAAATCATCAAAAATGATGAGAAGCTTTAAGGATGTTTACAGGAGCAGAGCTCTCTCGGCTTGGTAGGTAGTTAATCCTCCCGGCCTCATTATGGCTTAGAGATGAAGCTGGAGACTTAACTCCAAAAGCTTGTTTTCTTTTTTAACAAAGACAGCTGAATGCTTTCATTTATGTACATATGTAAACTGAAGATTCCAGAAGATTCTCAAAAACACAAACGTGTGAACAGCCTCCAGGTCTCTAACAGTACCGGAGCATCTGATCAAAATTAAATTCAAATCTTGGCCATTCAGTATCTTCTACATATCAAATATTGCAAGCTAGTTGGGAAAGACAAGATATGTATACATGAAACTATTAGAAGACACTATGAGGGGCTTCAAAAATTCGTGGAATTTTTCCAGTACCTTTTAATCCCTTTTTTCCACAAACTTTTCGAAGCCCATTGTGGTAAGACAGCACCTCACTGTTCACATACATTTGAAGGTGTGCATGCGTCTTAGAAACACTTTGGAAGAGAAGGGGAGAGTGGTATGCAAGGTGTGACCATCTCAGTCCTCTCAAGTTAAAAGAATATGACGGGGGAGAGAAACATGAAGATTATAAACTGTGATGTTAGTGAAGACAGCTGATTATACGACAGAATAAATCCATCCATTTTACAGGAAAGTTCATTCAGAAGCAAGATTGGTGAAACCTAATTTCATTGAGGTTTGGTACACCACCAGGAAAGGACAAGAGATTTGGTAAAGGAGAGGATCCGTGAAAGCAAAGGAAGTCCCCCATTAGATGAATTGACACCTGGTTTCAACAATATACGGAAAACCACCAATGATCTGGCAGATGGCCCGGGCCAGATGGCACTTTGCTCTTTCACACATAGCCTGGTCGTGAGTCGATGCCACTCATAGTCATTAGCACCACCGCCGCCACCACCAGCCAATGCCTCCATTGAAGTAACGAGTTTCATAAAAAGCAGTTGTTCACAAACTTAGGATCAGTGAGCGGGGCCGCAAGTTTCTCCCCAGTCTCCATGACTTGAGAAAAAGAATCATTATAAAGCTAATTTATTCAATTTAATAAAATTCCCTTTCTATTGTCTTTATAGGTTCTTTCTGACAGCAGAGAAATTAAAGATATCCATTTGTTCAAGATATAAAGTTTGCTCATGTGCTTATTTGGCAAAATAAAATTAGCACTGCTAGCTTAGTTTGCAAAGTGCCAAGATCTAGGTCACAGTCACGTGGAGTTTAGTTTCATCTGAGAATCAAGAATGTGGGCTCATCATTTAAAGAAACTAGATATTTTTACTGGGTCTCTTCAGGGTCTCATGCCAGGATCTAGAAGTGCAGTGGCATGCATTTTTCACTTAGGATAACCAGAGCCCTGCGAGGAAAAGGATGTTCAACCCAAGGAAGACTAGCAAGGGGCCAGGACTGTGGTAACACTTGTGCTTTCTGTGGTATGGTCCTACCTGTCCTTCATCCAGGAAGAATGAACAGCACCCTAGTGAAATGCCTCTTGGGAGTTTTTTGAGCTGAGGGAGGCCTTGCACAGCCAGAGGGGGCCTGAGTTGAGAGTGAGAGAAAAGCTTTCAGAGACAGCCAGCCCTTTCCAGCAGCCAGGCTGTGGTGAGCATGAGATGTGGTACCCAAAGGAGCGGCCGCCACCAGCATCTGCAGAGAAGAATTCCCTGATTCAGCTATTCATGGCAGCATGTTTATGAGCCAGACCTGAGACAGGGGGCTTCAGCAGCATGGGCCCCAGGGAGATAACTAAGCATTGGAAACTGCGGTGGCAGAAGATTGAAAATGCCGTGTACTACTAAAAGGACAAATCAGTCTGTCTTAGAAGACATACAGAGAGTGCTTCTGAGATGCAAGGAGCACAGGCTTCATCCCACCTAGTTTGGACATGTCAAGAGAGACCAGATTCTAAAGAAGGAAATCGTGCATGGTAAAGCAGAGAGCCGTGAACCAGAAGAAGATCCTTAATGAGGTGGATTTGCATCGTGGGTGCAGCAAAGGGTTCCAGCATAGGAATGCTTGTGAGGGAGCCACAGGACCAGACAGTGTTTCATTCGGATGTGCATAGGGTGGCTATGGGCCAGCACCAACTCCATGGCACCTAACAACAGGCATACCAGATGATTGTAGCGCAGCAGAAGTTCTCTTGAGGGCCCAAGGTTCACCAGAACAGCTCGGGGCAGCCCTGCAGGCTGCAAGTGGGACAGTTGTTGGAAGCACTTGCCTCCTAGTGCCCAGGAGAAAGCAGCCATAGGAGAACAAGTCGGAACAAAGTCCTTACCATGCAGAGAATGCCAATCAGAGGACTGAGTGTCTTTATTTTACCTCTGCCAGATTATCCACTCCTGTTGTCTTCTTCTAAATTTCATCTTGCCTTGGGTGGCCATGATTTCTAAGGAGAACTCATGGGGAGAACTTAAATTTTCCCCAAGTTTCAGGATTTGTGCTCTAACTAAAGAAGTCCCATTTCATAAATTTAAATTCTACATGTAGCATACATGAAAGGAGAGTCGAGTTTACATCTCAAATGAGCACAACTGGGTTGGTGAGCCAAGGTCTAGCTCTCCAAAATCACACTCACCTATTCTGCAGCACTGTCCTTATAAGTAACACGGAATAAACAATCCCCCTAGGGCATCTATGATAAGAGCAGGAGGATGAGCACGTCATCAGGCCGGAATGAGCAGAGAGTGACAAGTGACTGTGTTTGGGAACCTATGGAGTTGGACTATGACTATATTCTTGGGAGCAGCTTCTGAAGGACCCTGTACGTAGACCAAGGTGATTAGTCCTTTCTTGTAGATTGTGGGGAGACGCTGGTGACTTTTGACCAGGAAGTGCCCAGATGAAAATATAAAGGCAAAATGAAAATATCGGCAGACAAGTAGATAGTGAAAAGGAGAAAGAGTAAAGGAGCAGCCTTCTGAATGCAAAAAGCACTTATAAAGAAATTTAGTAAAATATTTTTATTGATCCACTACACTGAGTCAGGAAGGCAAAGGGAAATATAACTGTGACGCTTCCACGGTGGCGTCTGAGAGAAAATAGCATCCAGATGAAAATAAGGATGCAGAGAACATCTGGAAAGGGTTCTAAACAAGGTGACTCCTAGGGACTGCCTTTTCATGGGCTCAGAAAGAGTCAGATTGGGGGGGTGGAGGGGGTACGTTCAGATTCTCTAGCCAGATTTCTGAGAGCAAACAACTTCAGCCAGATGTTCTTTATGAATAATTTTTTATTCATTCCTTAAAAACAAAATGTATTCTGCCAGGCACTGTGCGAGGTCCTGGTGTGATACACAATGAACAAGAGAAACTCAAACTCATGCTTCTCACCAACTACTAGCCCTAGCTCTGGCAATAAGGTAGGGTCCATGCCATATGTGAAAAAGGAGAAAAGAAAAACACCATCTCTGACATATGCAGCTTGCCCTTGCTTATGACAGAAAAGTCTATCAGTCAGAGGAAAAGCATTAGCGAAACCAAAATGACTAGTTTGATATCGGAAAATAAAATCACCAACAAGGCTATAAAGTAGGGTGATGAATGGGAAATGTACACTCCCACAAATTGACCTTTATCCCCCGATGATTGTAAATCAGTTTACTCCCATAAAACTGTCCAGCAAATAAGAGCGGTTGTGTGACAACCTGAGACATCCACAGCAGCCGGCACCACCTTCCACTGCTCTTAAAACTCTAGGGTTCAGATGCCTTCTCTGAAACTATCACTGGGTTCAGGGACGTGGTGGTCTATCATGGGTTTTCACAAAAATCAAGAGGACAATGAGTACTTCCCCAAAGACTCAGCCTGCAGTGATGCCGAGGCCTCCTGTGCAGGCACAGACCTGAAAACAGTCTCAATCGCAAATTCTTCTTTACACTATAACAAAGGGAGAATAAGGGGGTAGAATATATGTGGCAAGAACTAAAGAGTTTTCACATTCTCCAGTTGTGTATTTTCTCTGCCCTGGGGGCTACATTTTAGGATACAACTGCTATTTAGGTGGGGCTTTTTTGTTTAAGAAATTCGGGCATCTACCCAAAGGCTTTTTCACTCTTTTCTATGGTCTCCTCCACAAAAATGCAATCATCAATTTACTATGTGACAATAATGACTGAATAAATCATTAAAATGTGAGTCTGTTGCAAGCTATGAAGATAAATCACAGCTTCAGCCTCAAAGAAGGTATTATCTTAACAAATTCTAATAAGAAATATATCTTTTTCTACTACATGTCAGGCAAGGGGCTTTGGTGACATAGTGTGTTATATATTGAGCTGCTAGCCACAAGGTCAGCAGTTTGAATCTACCAGCCACTCCACTGAAGAACAATGAGGCTGTCTGTTTTGTAAAATTGTAAGTCTCAGAAATACAGAAGGGCAATTCTACTCTCTCCTCGGGCTCACTATGAGTTAGGACTGCTCTGATGGCAGTGGACTATGAGTCAGGTAGAAATGCATAGGACATGCTATGTATCCTACGCCAAGAGTAATAGACTTTTCTATTGGACCAAGTCAACTCTGTGAAACATTACCGCATCATAGTACATTTTGCCACAAGGTAGAGAAGTATGTGCTAGACATATCTGGTTCTATTAAATCAATTCCAATGTGTGCTCTTCCAAAAAAATTATTAAATACTTTTACTGGGGACTCCTACATCTTCTATCACAATCCATACATTCATCCATTGTGTCAAGCACATTTGCACATATGCTGCCCTCATCATTTTCAAAGTATTCTCTTCCCACTTGAGCACCTGATGTCAGCTCCCCATTTCTTTCCCCTCCCTTCTCTGCCCACCCTCCTTCACAAACACTTGATGAGTTATAGATTATTATTTTCTTATCTTACATCATCCTCCATTGCTCCTCACCCACTTTTACACTGTTGGTCTCTCTGGAAGGGGGTTACATGTTGATCCTTGTGACCCATTTCCCAGTTCTCCTCTCATCCTCCCCTAATCCTCCTGGTATCTCTACTCTCATTGTTGGTCCTGAGGGGGTTATATATCCTGAATTCCCTGTGCTTCAGGCTCTTATCTGTAGCAGTGTGCATGCTCTGATCTAATTTGATTTGTAAGGTAGAATTGATGTCATGATGGTGGAGGGAAGGAAGCACCAAAGAACTAGAGGAAAGCTGTGTGTTTCATTGGTGCTATTCTGCACCTTGATTGATTCATATCTTCCCTGTGACCCCTCTGTGAGGGGATGTCCAGTTGTCTACAGGTGAGCATTGAGTCTCCATTCCATGACCCCACGCCTACCCCCCATTCACATTGAGTATGGTTTTATTCTGTGTCTTAGATGCCTAATACCTGACCCCATCAACACCTCATAATCACACAGGCTAGTGTGCTTCTTCCATGTGAGCTTTGTTGCTTCTCAGCTTGTTTATCGTCAAAACTTTAAGACCCCAAATGCTATAATTTTTGATAGCTGGGCACTATCAGCTTTCTTCACCACATTTGTTTATGCTCCCATTTTGTCTTCAGAGATCGTGCAGGGAAGGTGAGCATTACAGAATGCCAGATTGTTAGAACAAAATGTTCTTGTGTTGAATACTTGAGTCAAGCACCAATGTTCATCTGCAACCTTAATTCTTAACATATAGATATGAATACATAGTTCTATTCTTATATATGTATACATACATACATACTTATGTACATGCCTGTATTTAGGCCTCTATAAATGTCCTTTGCCTCCTGGTTCTTTCCTCTATTTCCTTTTACTTTCCTTCTGTCCCACCATCATGTTCAACCTTCACTCAGATATAGTAATTCCTCACTGCTATATTTCCCTTGATTAAGCCCCACTAGGCATCCTACACCTTTCTCTCCATTAATTTTAGTTCACTTGTT
>PVJH01034951.1:0-20161 GCA_004026705.1 Nesogale talazaci
TTGTGGCATATAATATGCACAGAGAAGAACCCATGATTTGTACTTGCACAACCCATCTCACCACAACTGTGATGATCTTCGACTCCCCCCATCTTCTTCTTTCTTCCTATGCCCCCTCCTCCCCTCTTGTTCTGTTTTCCCATTCACCTTTCCTCCTCATTTTCCTCTCCCATCCTTGGTCCTGGCCTACTCATGGTATTCAAAGTCTCTTCCTCTGGAGTAGACCCATTTTTCTTTTCCTTTCTTGCTCCATTATAATGGTTAATCTTTATAAAATTGAGTAACTTTGCTGAGTGTATTAACTTCCAATATTGTCCATGTCCTGAGGTTTGATGGATTTTTCATTGTTTTCTAGGAATGCTTATTACTCCATTGTGCGTGTATGAGAGTTTGTTTATCGGTTCCTCTGTAGATGAAGTTTTTGGTTGTTTCTATACTTTAGCTATAATAAAAATTGCTGCAACAAACATAGGTGTGTAAATGGCTGCTCATGTTGTGTTCTTTATTTCTTAAGGGTATATAAGTAGAGAGATTGCTGAGTTCTAAGTTATTTATGTTTCTTTTTGCTTAACTATGCACCATCCTGTTTTCCACAATAGTTGAACAATTCTGCAGACCCACCAGCCATCTATGAGCACCCAAATCTCTCCACATATGCTGCAGCATTCAATTTTTCTTCTTTAAAAAAATTGCAAAGAATGTGAGTGTAAAGTGATATTCCATTGTTTTAGTTTTTGTTTCTTTTATGTCTTTGAATCAGAGCATCTCTTTGTATGATTGCTGGCTGCCTGGATGTCAACTGTATTCAGCTTTCTATTATGTTGTATGTACATTTTTTATTGGATTATTTCTATTTTTTCTTATTAAGGTGGTAGTTTTCCATACATTTTGAAAAGTCAACCATCTATTATATCATTGTCCAGTAAGTTTTCCAATCTCTCAATTCTCTTTTGTCTCTTTTGATGGAGTCTTTTGATGTATATAAATGTCCTATTTTTAGAAGATCCCAGTCCGTTATTTTGTCATATGCAGTGTGGATATTTTTCATGATGTTTGAAAGTATATTTATGTCTTGTTTTAGGGTCTTAAAGTTTATCATCACTTCTCCTGGGATAATCCTGTGGTTCTAGGTTTATGGAAGCAGCAGTTCAGAAGTCATATGACATACTTCATTGGGAAAATCTGCTTCACAAGATCCCTTTAAACTGTTGAAGGGCCAGGATGTCACAATGAGGAGTAAGGTACACCTAACCCAAGCGATTGTATTTTTAATGATCTCATATACACATGGAAGTTGGACAGTGTGGTAATTATACAATTATTTGTCAGTTTGAGGATTGAGAGTGTAGGGGTGGAGTCAAGGCTGTCAATCAGGTTATAGCCAATGAGGCCTTTCTGTGGGCATGACCTTCCTCTAAGAATTCTGGGAACTCCTGTTTTTCCTCTTCAGAGGTCAGAGACATCTCTCTCTCTCTCTCTCTCTCTCTCTCTCTCTCTCTCTCTCTCCCTGCTGACTTTCTTGCAGACTATTAACTGAATAGGGTCACTCTCTATGAGATATTTCTGAGGAGAAGTCACATGGACCTACCTTGATGCAGTCAGAACCATGGACCTGGAGAAGTCACATGGAGACCCCTGCCATCGCTGAGAAGCTCCCCACCCACTAGTCTGTGATCTTCCTGCATTCAGCATCATTGCATGTGTTTTGCGAGTCTTAAGAGGAGTTTCTAGATTGACATTGGACTTATGGGTTAATATTGAACTTATGGACTTGGACTGGACTGGGTTGAGAAGTTTTCTTAGTGTCCAAATCCTTTATATAAAACTCTTTCTTAAACACATATGAGTTTCTATGGATTTATTTCTCTAGTCTGCCCAGATTAACACAACAGTGAACATGGAAGATGACAGAAGAATTGAGGCAGTCAAATTCTGATGTTGGCAAAACCTTGTGGGGAGAGCAAACGTGTGTTGGTAGACGTGCAGCCTGAATGCTCTCTAGAAGAAGGATGGCGCCTGAAACTTTGTCTCCTATACGTTGGGCATGTGATCAGGAGAGACTAGTGCCAGGGAAAGGACATATTCTTGGTAAAGCAGAAGGTCAAGAAAAAAGAAGAAGGGCTTTTAAAGATGGATCAACACAGAAGCTGCAACAATGGCTTCAAATATAATAACAATTTTTGCAGATGGTGAGGGCTGGCAGGATGCTGTCTCGTGGTACATAGAGTTCTCTGGGTTGGAACCAAATCCCGGGCCCCCAGCAGCATGAACCATGGGCTGGTATGTGCTTCCTGTTTATCTGAATTAGAGATAGGAATTTGAGACTGGTTAGTAATATGCATCACTTAAAAACCAACAGCATGCAGCTGGTTATAGAAACGAGTGTACATGCTTTCCACATCTTTGATGGGTATTGTGTTTTTTTTTTATTTTTTATTATTATTTTTTTTAATTTTTTTTTTTTTTTTTTAGGCATCACTGCCCTCAGGTGGTGGGAGTAGGAGGCCCAGCCTTTGCTCCTGGGAGCCGGAATTGAACCTCCAACCCAGTGGGTTGCAGTCCCGCACACAACCACTACGCCACCAAGGCTCAGCCCTGTGTGTTTTTTTTTTTAAAGCTTACTGTAAACTCAAGTTAAGATAGGGGGAGGAGCACATGAATGTCTCAGAGAAGGCAATTCTATCTCTATTGGTAGGGAAATGCAGAGGAGCTGCCTCCACACTGACAATAGTTATGTGAAAACCAAGGGGAGAAATACCTGGCACTTGTTTCTTAGTTGGATACTTTTGACATAGTTTCTATGTAGCAGTTGGTGGCTTAGCCATGTGCTAAAGACTACTGGGATTGGAGACTCTGTCTTCCCCAGGCACAGCGTCACACAGAAAGGAAAGCTATGAAGGAACACACCTTCTAGGTGTTCTTAAACCATTGGACCAACCCTGACCTGGGTATTCTTACTTGTGAAAGATAAGTCAAACCCTGAGTTTGATATCATGTTTTCTTTATCATGGTTGCTCTTACTGCTACCATAGCTGAATGCAAGTGCAGAGTGGTTTAGGCACACAATATTTGATGACTGTATCATCTTCAGGGAACTGATGGATTGAGAACCCCTATCATTGCTGCTCCAGCAGCCCTCTGATTGGTGGTCGCCCATGTGCACCCTGATCACGATCAGTGTGGATTAGAGCATGGTGTCCACAGGGCCACATTTTACAGTCACGTCAGCAGGCATTTCTCTTAGTCTTGTTCAGGGTTGAAATGCCGGGAAGCTGTGCATCTGAGAGGCATTGACTGCTAATCAGATCCAAGCTTCTTCCATGAGAGGGGATAATTCTCCTGGCAATGCACTCATAGCACCTCCCAACTCCTCCCAACTATGACTCAGCTCTCTGGAGAATGCTTCCTCTTAACCATTTCTGACGATTTACTGAGCATATTCATTAGAGACAGAGGAAGTCTGGATTCAACTTGGAGAATTCTAACAGGCAGACGAGGGCTGAATCCAGAGTGCAGCATGAGGAGCAGCCTTAAGTGGCAGCACAGCCCGGGAGAGACAGAAATGGGGGTGTTGAGGACATGTGGCTTAAATGGAGAGAGTTTAATTTATGAAGTTACAATGAAATCAGAAGGACAGAGCAGTCCATGATGTGCTTCAGAGATTGGCTGTTCTTGCCTGTCGTCTCTCCCCTAGAGGTGAAGAAAAATTCCTATAGAGATACCTCCAGCTATTGCTCTAAGAGAGTGAGAGGGGCACTCAACTGTCTCTGCCCTGCCTGCTCTCACTCAGCTGCTGGGAGAGATAGGGCAGGCCCAATTTCAGTTTCACTCTCTCGTCTGCAGACACATTAGAGCATGACCAACAATAAAAATGGGAAGCACACCCAAGGGCTTGATGGCTCCCTCTTGGGAAATGCCAATCTTCCCACAGGCAGTTTCATCTCCCACATGATGGAGGGTCTAATGAGAAGGGCTAGCTCCTTCCTATGGCTCCATGGTTTCGAAGGGATAGGAAATCAAATTCATAATAAATGTTATGGGGGGAGGAACCTAAAAAACCTCCCCAGTAACAAACCATCAGAATTTTTTCCATCACTGTAACCTTACAAGTTTCTGTAAAGAAAAGAGACAGTGCTTTCTGAAACTCTTCCTTATAAAAACACTAACCTATGGAAATAGCAAAGGGGGCAGCTGGACTATCACCTGAGAAGTTAAGAATTTGAGACACAGATCCTGTGTGAGGCTAACACATTGCCCTGGGATAGATCATCACACATCATATCTACATTAAGCTATTAAGAGGACATCATGACAGCTACTCTAAGGGATAGCAATTAAGTAACTGTAGTCAGCTTTTAGGTTTCATTCATGAAACTTGGTACACAGTATTATGTTTTCCATGCAATTAATATGAATGTTTATGAGCTCACTGCAGTTTAAAGCCAACAAGGATATGTGTGTGTGTGTGTGTGTGTTTTCCCCTGTTGGCAGCCGGTCATTAACCCTTAGGTCTATATATTAAGAAAATATGGCTTTCTGAGGCTGCCACTCAGGTTCTGAACGGCACCTCCAGAGCAGAAGCTTCATACCCCCTTGTCTCACCATGGCAATCAATAAAGACTTCTAGCCATACTCAAAAAAAAAAAAAAAGAAAATATGGGTGAAGATTGTGGTAGTTGCATAATTTCATGTCCACTTGATAAATAAGTGTTGGGGTGGTGTCTAGCCTGTCAGTCAGGTCACAGGCTGAGGGTGCCCCCTTGAGGGTGTGGCCTTCTTATAAGAAAGATCCTGGGGTGCTCCCTCTCTCTCAGCCTTCACCTTACTGTTGACAAACCACGTGGAATCGGGTGCAAGTCCTGTGATGCGGCTGCTGCCTTTGGATCCCCACACATGGTGGGGGCTACCCACCATGGGTCCTTCCCGCATTCGGCATCATTTCACGTGGCTGCACAAGTCTGAAAAGAGACCTATGGACAAGGATTGGACTTACTGACTTGATTTGGACTGGGCTGGGATGCTTTATTGATGCACAATTACTTTTTGATTTAAAGCTCATTCTTACACATGTATGAGCGTCACTAGATTTGTTTCTCTCATCAACCTGGCCTAACACAAGGATCAACATCCCTAGCCCATGGAATGGTGCTACAGAGTGGACATAACAGTCCATGTGTGAGGGTCCTGTAAGAATCTATCAAACCTGCCTGCTGTCTGCTTTCACGCTTCACCTCCTTTGCTTCAACACTCCCTGCGTCACTCTCGGGGTCCTGCCAGAGATCACTGGTGGCCTTCCATGATGACCTCCCCTGTAGTTACATAATCTCCTGCCAACTTGACGTTAAGAGTGAATGAGGTGGAGTCTAGTGTGTCAATCAGGTTACAGCCTGGTGATGCCTCCTTGTGGGCATGGCCTTCTCATGAGAATTCTAGGCACTTCCTCTGTCCCTCTGCCTATTTTTTCCTATTGAAAAAGCACACAGAGACGTGTTGAGACCTGTGAGGAGTCCCTCTCTCATTGCCTCACCTTCCTGTTGACAAGACACATTGAGCTGCACAGAGACCTGTGCCAGCCCTGTGCCAGACCTCTTCCACCACCACTGGATCCACAGACTTTTCACCAACCCGCCTGTGATCTTCCTGCTTTCTGCATCATTGCACGTGCCACATGAGTCTAGAGAGGGATCCATGGACTAGTTACTGCTTGATACAGAGCTCTCTCTCCCACATAGATGACTGTCCTGCCTTTGGTTCTCTAGCCAACCTGGACAAACATACCTCCCTTGTGTTTTGACAAAGATCCCTCTCAAATAACCGTTTCTGTCTCCCCCCAAATGTTTAATGCTGCGGCTTTTAAGATTCCACCACCTAAACTTTATGCAGGTTTCTTCGCAACACGCCCCTATCTACTGCCTTCAGAGTGTGTCTGGTTTTGCTGCTGCCGGGTAATGTGAAGTTGATTCTGAACCCAAGTCAGCCTATTGGTCAGAGGAGAACTGCCCCATCGGGATTCATTGGCTGCAGGTCTTCACAGAAGCAGGTCACTTTGTCTTGCTTCCACAGCACCACTCGGGGCGTGGTGGGAGCATGATCTCGCAGCATTTCAGTTGGTGACTGCACGCTCTCCCATGGTGCCACCCCAGCTTCACGGACTCAGGAGAGGTCTGGGCAAATGCAGCATTCATTTCTGCTCCCATATGGATAAGGCGTGTATCCTTCCTGACATGATAGATGTGTGTTATCTAATAGAACGTTCCACTGTGGTGACTGGACTCTTAAGATGTGACCAGTTCTGTTTGTGAACTTCAGAAAACATGCCCAGGAAGAAAGCCTAAGTAAATTTACATTATGTCATTGGTTTTGTGCATGTGTGTATGTTGTGCTTCATTAAAATTAAATTTATGGAGGTATAACTCATCCACAAGAAATACCCCTAGTTTTATTTAAACCCGCTGACTTTTGAAAAGAGTTTGGAGTTGTATAACCATTGCCAAAATAATGAAATAGAATATCTCCTAAATCAAAAAATCCCATTGTCCTTACTGACTACCCACCTCTCTCACCTGTGTCCCAGGGAAACTATGACTATTAATCCTGCTATTATGGCATTGCATGTTCTGTATGTCAGTGTCTAGCTTGGGTTCCAATCCCTGGTAGTTATCAGTGAATCTTGAGTTCATGTTTCATCCACATCAGACTGCAGACTCTGATAAAAATCTTCAGTAGCTGAGATACAATATGCAAACCACATGCATTGATGCTTCCCATTGCTTTGGGCAAAAACGTGATGCAAAGGTATCACCTTGTGGTCTAAGATGTGCCTGCCCCCTGGTGATTTCAATTGCATCCTTTGCAAGTGAGAGTTGCGTAATCCAGACCACGAGTTGGTGCATTTGAGTTGTGGTACTGCTGAAGAATGTTGGATGCATTGCGGAATGCAATGCAGAGCAAACTCTCTGTCTTAGAGGCAGTCCAGCCAGAATGTTCCTGAGAAATGATGATTCGAGATTTTGTCTCACAGGCCTTGGACATGGTACCAGGAGAGGCCAGTCCCTGGAGAAGGACAACATCCTTGGTAAAATAGCGGGTCACTGCAAAAGAGAAACACCCTCAACTAGATTGACTGACATAGCGGCAGATACAGTGGGCTCAAAGATAATGATTGTAAGGCTGGTACAGGATGAGGCAATGTTTTATTCTGCTTTACTTGGGGTCAGTAGGAGTCAGAATTTATTATAAGGTACCTAACAACAGCAATCCTTATAGCAGCAGATCACTTTTCCTCTGCAGAGATGCTGGGCAAATTTGAAGCACCAACCTTTGGAACCAGGGATATTTTCTTTGTTTCCTGCCCAACTTTGTAATTGTTTCAAGGTTCGTGGAGTCAATGTTGTTGCTATGATTCCAACTTGTCTCAGACTGGAAGTCTACCTGGATGCCTCTTCAAAACTCCTAACTGCCAACATCTCCTGGGGAGAGTTAAGTTTTGTGCCCTTAAGAACAATGACTGATTGAGAGTTACCCTTTGGATTCCAACTGCCACAGAAAATTTTGCCCTGAAAATGTTTACTTCGGTGTTTTTTACTCTGCATTACGATGTACAAGTCTGGAGACAGTTGAGATGCTCAATTCTAAAGCCATATTTAGGAGAGGGATCATTCCTGTACCTTTCAGATTAACACTTAGGCCTCTGTACTGTTGTTTATTCAGCAACAAGCCATTGTTTTGATTGTGCTCAGTTCCTTAGCTCTCTTCCCTGATGAGTGATTGTTGTGTTTCCAAATAAGAGATGAGCTCCCCCCAGTGAATCTAAGGAAACCAGGTAACTATTCTTTGCAGTGGGTGTGCCCTCATTCAGATAGTTAAGCCCACATAAAAGGTTAGAAAAATAACCTTTAGAGTTTTCCATATCCTTAATCTTATTTGTTATCTGAGCAAATAACTTTTAGTAACTCTTTTGGGAGAGACCAAATTTCAATCTAAAATTAACTAGCTAAGAAGACACAAGTAATTATGGAGGTTTTGTGCAGGTAATTATGGAGGTAATTATGGAGGGGACAGATACTTCAGGCAGCTCTGAATGCTTTTTAATGATTTCTTTGTTTCCAGAAAACACTTAGGATACACCTGTCCCTTGATTCCTTTGAACATTAGATTATTCTGAATGTTTCCCCCCTTATCCAAAGATCCAAATTTATCATCTTCTGTCCTCACTATAAAATTTCACAGAAATGCAAACAAACCCATTGCTATCCAGTTGCTTCTGATGCAATTGATCCAAGAGACATAGTAGAATTGCCAGCCTGACATGACATGGTAGAAGTGTCCAAGTCCACTCTGTGATGTGGCAGAAATTCCTCAGAGGATTTCCAAGACTCTACTCTTTCTAGAAGCAGTCTGTAAAGATTAAAGTAGCTAGTGGATTTCAAGCACTGATGTTTTGGTTAGCAGTCATGAGTGCTTAACCACTGTGCCCCCTGGGCCGGATGTTTGGCCTTGCTAAATGTTATAAAATGTTATTAAAATCATGCTTATTGGGGTATATCCTCAATCTTTTCTTTGATTTACTTATGATGCTCTTTTTCCTGTATCATTTTGGCATGTCCATCTCTCACTGAGATCATGTATTTGCTCACGTAGACCTGCGATAAAATAAACAGATTGAGATCCTGACTATCACACAAAATGTGGTCAGAGTAGGGCAGAACGTGATGTGATTAGCAATTGAAATTCTGAGTATGATAAAGAGCTCTGATGTCATGTAGCAATGAGATCCTAATTCCAATGGCTGACACATGGCACCCCGAGAGACCTCAGTTAACAGCTACTGAAGGTATTTGTCGATGCCACCAAATAATTCCAAAGAACTTTCCTTCCAAAGCTCAAATTCTCAGTGTGCTAAAATGCCAATGAGATACTTGAGTGGCCCATCTCTCCCTCTCCAGATCTAACCCCAACCCCTCCCCCTTCCCCAACCTCATCTATTTATCTATCTATCTATCTATCTATCTATCTATCATTTATCTATCTATCATCACCACCTATCTATCATCTATCTATCATTTATCTATTATCATCATCTATCTATTATCATCATCTATCTATCTATTATCATCATCTATCTATCATCATCTATCTATCTATCTATCTATCATCAATCATCTATCTATCTATCATCATCATCTATCTTCTCTCTGTCTCTATTTCTCCTTGTCTGAGTTTCTGAGCACTCCAGCACTGAGATCCCCTAACATGGATACTTTTTAAAGGACAGAAAGCTTTGTCTCTTGGTCTGGAGGCTAAAGTCCAACCCACGAGGTCAGCCAGGCTGACTCCTTGTAAGAGTTTGGAGGAAGGTGCTGTTCCGTTGACTGCCTGTGGTCCTCGGTATGTGGCATTGATCCTCAGAGCTGTATGCGGACACGATGCCCTACCTCTTGGGTGGGACGTGGCTTGCCGGGCTGTCTCTCTGTGGTAAGGCATTAATCCTATAGGTCTGGTGCTGTAGAGGCTAGGCTGTGATCAGCAGAGCCATCAGTTGGAAAGCACTGTAGCTACTCAGGAGAAAGACTGGGCTTTCTCCTCTTTAAACAGTTACAGTTCAGAAACCCATGGGGAGGGGGCGGGTGTCACTATGAGTCAGTACTGACTTATGGCAGTGAGAGAGAACTATATAGGAATCATATATAGGTCCAGGATTCCCAGCCTTGCCCACCAGTAACACGATGAATCCTCTAGATGGCTACAGGACGGACTCATTTTTCTGAGTCGCCAGGGTACAGCCTTACCCGGGATCCATCAATCAGTTCCGTGGATACTGTTTGAGTTTTCCCTTTCTGGCAGGTTTCTGCCTTACACAGGTTTCCCTTTCTGGCAGGTTTCTGCCTTACACAGGTCTGCTGAGAAAGACCTGATTCCCCAAACAAGGGTAGGGTCACAGGTCTGGGCAGGACAGTGTCCGTGAGTTTGGATGTTAACATGCCTTTGTTTGATAGGAATGCAATTCGATCCATGGCTTGCATCCTGTCTCCCCTTCTCCTAATCCAAACCTAATTGTGGGCAGAGATACTTGGAAGCCAAAGTAGCAGATGAGGGTGACAGTTGCTGAAACTCTGGCATCCCGGCCTGGCGTTCAAATCAGAAATGTTCTTTTTATCCCAGTCATCCACCAGATGACAGTGAACGGCCTCTTGCCTGCGAGTGCCCGGCGCGGGCAGCTTTGGGAAGAGGCAGCGGGGACCCCGTGCTGAGCCTGGCAGGCAACCTCATCCACCAAGGGAAGTTCGCATGGCCAGGCTCCCTGGGCCCTGTTTCAGAGCCAGAAAGGAAAGGAAGGAACCAACCCAGGGATGAGCGTGTTCTGACACAGTTGACGGCTGACTCCAAACTCTGGGGTCCCTCCTGCTGCAGTCTTTGTTTTTCTCCGGCTTTCAGAGCCGTGCATCACCGCCAAGCTGGCTGGCCCAATGCAGATTGCTGAGCGGAGTCCCAGCTGGGAGGCAGGCAGACCTGTTGGCGGTGGGATATTTTTTACTGCCAGGCACGGACTCTACTTCTTTCTCTGGTCCTGGTGCCTCCAGTGCTGGGACCTAGACTTTCTTTCTTTGGGAGCAGCCTGGGAAAACCGGCACGACTCAGGAGGGCCTTATTCTTGAAGCACTTCTTAAAATAACTTGTATTCAGAGGCAAGATATTGGGATTTAAAAAAATCTATATTAAATCAAAAGCCACGGGTACATCTTCTGAAGTTTCAACAGCAGGACCCAGAATGTAAATCGATGCCACCTTTCGCCTTTTAACCAAACACAGAGGCAGGAGCCTGACAGACACACCCGCCTGTGAAAGGGACTAGAGCTTGTGTCTTTCTCTAAAACAAGCCTCCAATTACCTTGGACTCTCACTTTCTCGGAAGCCCCTAGTTTCTGCGTGGAGCCAATTAGACCCCAAAGCAAGCAAAGTCAGCCTCATTCTTTCTCAGCCGGAGACACCGGGGAGCCATGTGGGCCCCCACCCTGCCGCTCTGACAGCAAATCCATGGCAGGCGCGCTCACTCCCTTCATCTGGGAGATCAAGCAGATGGAGGCAGCGCTCCATGTGGGTGGAGCACTTTGATTTGAGGCACAAATAGCTGAAATAATAACGAAATTCAGCAAAGAGGTAAACTATTTTCAGGTGCAATTCTTTCTTTCCTTTTATAACTTTACCCAAGTATGTAGATTCACAGAATGGAAGCCGTGAAAGGGGGAGGGCAGGGAGGGGTGTCAAAAGACGAGATTTCTATTTAAAGTGGTGGCTAACAGCCAAGGAGCAGCAGGCTGAAGAACTCAGGTGTGGACTGAAGAAACAGCTACAAGAGAGAAGTCGGCATTTCTGCTTCCTCTCTGCTTGCTAGAAAAGAGCTGAAAATATTAATAGGAAATACGATTTGTTTTCTCCGGATAAAAGAGAGGCATTTTCTTCTCTAAGGCATACGTCTCACATACATGCACGATCCCGTACACATATGCAAGCACAGGCGGGTCTGCCCATGCAGCTGTACACCAAATCCCCGGGGGGAGACATGGAAGCTGGTAGGGAAGGCTGGAGCTGGGCATTCATGGATGAGGTTAGCTGTCTCGGCGGCAAGGAAGACAGCTCCATTAGTGCAGGGCTTGTGGTTTGGGTCTCTGTCACGGAAAGCAGGCATGCTATCAATGGAACACACATGTGTTTCTCCAGGAGGAAGGAGTGTGGTACTTTTCCAAGTGGCATGCAATTATGTCTCCAGGAGGAACCGGTTGCTCTCGGGGAGGCACCGAAGCGGCGAAGCTCTTTAGATGGAGAGTTAGTGACTCACTGTGCACCATCAGACAGGACGCTCAGAGAGAGACAGTTCTTCTGGCACACCTAGGAGACCTTAACTTTTTTTTGTGGGGGGGAAACGACTCCCATTTCATAAGTGAAGAGGGAGGGAGAAGATAGAAATGTCCTTAGAAGAGATTGCAGTTTTCCCATGAGCACGAAACGAGTTGGAGTCAACAATTTCCAGGAAATCATACATAATTCAGAAACCCTCAAGTCTTGAGATTCCACAGGAAAGCAATGATGTCTGACACAGTGGCTGGAACAAAGGGTTCAAACAGAAGATGTGAGGATGGTGCACGGCCAGGCGGCGGCTCGTTTTGGGGCCCACGGGGTGGCTAAGAGTTGGAACTGACTCGGTAGCCAACAACAGCAATAGCAACAACGCAGCAGCAGCAGCAGCACCAAGGCTTCACTGACTTTTGATGCGAAGAGGATGTCGCTTTCATGTGTCAAACCTCTGCTGCCAATCCTGAGCTCCACAGTCCAAAACCAGCAGCCAGGGAGAAAGACAAGGCTGCCTGTTCCTGTACAGAGTGACAGTCAGGAAACCCACAGGGGCAGCTTCCCCTGTCCAACAGGAGACTGGGAGTCTGCATGACCTTGTTGCCAGGGGGTTGAGGAAAACTTGGCATTGCATGGTAAGGCTCTGGCAGACAGATGACAGGTTAGGCCCCAATAGAGGATGCTTATATTAGATCATGGCTTACTCATTGCCCCATAGCATTTTCGGTTTTCTGTTCTTCTTCTTTTTTTTTTTCTGTCTTTTTAACTCTAAGAGAAGTATAAGAGCAGCCATGTTCCCCACAATTAAAAATTCAGACATCTATTTTTATGCAAATATTCTCATCAAAGAGAAATTCTTGTTTGACAATACCAGTCTATTATCTATGTTGATACTATATAGCAATTGATGTCTGGTATTATGGAGAAGAAGTCACTGAAAGGTCTCTGATCCCAGTGGGCCAAAGCAGACAATTTGGACATAGCAATTAGAAACACTGGAAGCCTTCACGAGTCATAAAGGATAAAAAGAGGGTTGCATTTTTTTTCCTTCTGGAAGGATTTTAAGAGAACTAAAGTGAAGAAGATTATTAAAGTGGAGAGATAATCACTTCCTTTATATTCCTACCCAGATCGCAGGGTCCATTGTTATCTGTGCTAGGAACCATTCGTTAAACATCTAACGACACACAGAAGGATGATAATACTAATTCAATATTTAGCCCAGAGGTAATTTGCAAAAGTTGTTGGTACTGTAAAATTCACACTGGAAAGTTGAAATTCGCCCCATCGAAACTTATGAGAGCAATCCATTCCATTCACTTTCAACATTCCATTCCATATATTACAGGGTGTCAAGGAATGCTAGGAATTTTGTGATGTTCTTACTGTCTCTTAGAGCCATGGTATCAGTTATTGTTCTGACTTTCAAAGACATGCAATCAGTTTAACCTTGAGGATCTTTGAACACTCGGTCACACTGTGCTGTGTTTGCAACAGGTTTGCAGTTTGCGGGAGGAAGCCCTTCACTCAGATAACTCTGTAAGTTCATATGGAGATGAACTCAGGGTGACGTGTTTATGGTTGGTATTGTCATAAAGCCTACAGACAAATTAGTTCACAAATCTTAACTGTGCCCCTGAATGAAGCATCTTTGGAGCAATCCCATGCTCAAGGTGAACATCATGTAAAGATTAGAAGTCTTGGGAGTCTCTCTCCAGCTTTCCTTACCCACCAGTGCTGATTCATCACCACCCTCTGTGGGTTTCTGGGACTGTCACTGTTGATGGAAGTACAAAGCTCAGTCTTTTTCCTGAGGAGCAGCTGGTGGTTTTGAATTGCCAACCATGTGGATCACATGCTAATGGGTAACTACTGTACCACCAGGCCATCTGTATCTTGACTATCCTGACTTCTCACCTTATGCCACAGTCCTACCTGTTAGATATTATATAATTATGTAATTGTATTATAAATTATAATATAAATATAAATTCCTCGCACAGATAAATGACTGATATATATATATATATATATATATATATATATACATATATCACAGAGAGAGATATCCTTTTTCTGGGAGGATTGTAAGAGAACTACGAGATAAAGTGCTAAGATAGTAGCTTCCTTCATATATCTACCAGGATAAACATCAATTATTATCTGTGCAAAGAAACATTCATTAAGCATACTGCAACACAGAGAAAAATAGTTATACTAAGTCAATGCTTTAATAGTTCATATATGTATATTTCATTATATTTTATAAATATACTTTATATATGGCTATATTTATAATGCTAATTATATGTACATTG
The DNA here is from genome assembly GCA_004026705.1 of Nesogale talazaci. Taxonomy (NCBI): domain Eukaryota; kingdom Metazoa; phylum Chordata; class Mammalia; order Afrosoricida; family Tenrecidae; genus Nesogale; species Nesogale talazaci. The sequence goes on from PVJH01034951.1 coordinate 14,166, forward strand.
AAAGTGCCATGTGTGGACTTCCAGAAGAACATATAAATGTGTCTTGCAAAATGTACAGCCAGAATGCGCCTTAGAAGCGAGGATGGGGAAACATCATCTCATATACCATGGACAAGTAGTAACTTCCCACAAATGGATTTTTCTCTCAAAGCTATGTATTTATTTTTTTTTTACAAAACAACTTTATTACCTTCAAAGTGCTTTCAAATCCACTGAATACATTTGTCAAATCTGTGACTCCATTCTTGGAAACATTTTTCAATTCCATCTGTTTGGATGGCTGATAGCACCTTGATTATTTTCTTCATCTCTTCTACATTTTCAAATTGCTGTCCTTTCATGCCCGTCTTCATTCAAAGAAGCAAAAAGAAGTCACATGGGGTGAGGTCAGGTGAGTAAGATGCAAGGGCCAAGAGAGATATGCCGTTTTCTTGCCAGAAGCTGGTGCACTGAGATGGTTACATAAGCAGGTGCACTGTTTTGGTGGCAAAGCGAGTCCCCATTCTGCCACAGATCAGGCCTTTTTTTTTTTTTTTTGGTCACACAGTTAGGCAATCTTTTCAGAATCTCTAATTAGAAAACTTGATTAACAGTCTGATCTGATGGAATGAATACCAAATACACTCTCCCCCTCACATAAAAAAAGAAAATGTACACACAAAAGACAAAAACCAAATGAGCATCATCTTGATCTTTCATTTCCCTTGACAAAATTTTGGGGAGCGAGGTGATGATGGTATCTTCCACTGGCTTGAGTTATGCTTGCTTTTTAGGTCATAAGAACAACACCTTGTCTCATCTCCAGTAATGACCTTGGGGGGAAAAGTCTGGGTTGCTTTGAAGCTGTTCTTTCAAAACACAGCACATTTCCACTAGACATTCTTTTTCCTGGTCAGTCAGAAACTGAGGCACACATTTCCTAATCACCCTTCTCATTCACAAATCTTCCATTAAAATTCACTTAACCAAGCTCCAAGATAGTCCTGATAATTTCCCCGTCTCTTCAAGGATCCATCATGGATCTTTGAGCACAAGTGCATGAATTTTGTTGCCATTTTCATCCATTTGAAAGCTAATGCATATCCAGAACCAGGTTTATCATCAATCCACATTTCCTTTTTTTTTTTTGAAATGAGAAAACCCTCATACACCTTGTGCACTGTGTTCAACATCACAACAGTTTCTGCAGCATTTTTCCCAAGCCAAAAAACAAACAAACCAAATTCACAGTCTTATGCTGCTGTCTTAAATTGATCATCACAAAAAAACAAGGTTTGAACAAAACTGTTTTTACAAAAAAAAATTCACAGTGACCAGAAAGAACCTTCCCAAGTGACACCACTGGGTACAGTAATTCAAAACGAGTTGCTTGATGCTTACTTGGCAGGAAAAATACATATTCTGAAAGCTCTGCCCAGTGGTACCCACTCAAGTACACATAAACATATACATATGTAAAACCAAGTGTATACAAATATCAGTATAAACATAAACATGGACATAAATACAAATATAAAATGCTGAGCTAATCACCAGAGAAGCTTGATTCTATGAAGAAGAGAGTGGCATCAGGAATGGAGGAAGGCTTAATAACAACCTGTGGTATGCAGGTGATGTCACCTTGATTATTGAAGATGAGAAGGAATTGAGGAATCTATTGATGAAGATCAAGGATTGCAGCCTTCAGCATGGATTACAATTCATTGTGAGGAAGACCTTACAATTCAATGTAAGGAAGACCAAAATGATCACAACTGCACCAATAGGTAACGTCTTGATAAATGGGAAAATGTTTGAAGTTGTCAAGGATGTTGTCTTGCTTGGATCCCCAGTCAAGGCTCCTGGAAGCGGCAGGCAAGAGCTCAAAAGACAGACTGCATGAGGTAAAGCTGCTCCATCAGACCTCTTGAGTATCGAAGAGCAAGCACGTTGCTCTGAGGACTAAGGAGTGCCACAATCAACCCACGGTCCTTTTCACGACCTCCTATGCATGGGAAAGTTGGACCTGGACTAAGGAAGAGAAGTCAATGCATTTGAAATGTGGTGCTGGAGAAGGATATTGAAAGTGCCACAGATTGCTAACAGACAAATGAGTCTGTCCTGGAAGTCGTAAAGCCAGAAGATCCTTAGAAGCAAGGATGGCAAGTCTTTGTCTTACATACTTGGGCATATTATCCAGAGAGGGCCCAGTTCCTGGAGAAGGACCTGCTTCATAAGGTGGAGAGGCCAGTGCAAAAGCAGAAGGTCCTAGACGCGATGGTTGGACACAGTGGCTGCATCAATGGAGTCAGGCGTAGGAACGGTCGTGAGCATGGCACGGTTTTGCACAGGGTGGATGTAGGCTGGATAAGATCTGATGGCATCTGACAGCAGCACCCTCATGATCTGAAATAGGAAAGCACCTAACTAGTCAAGGAAAATATTTTCTAGTCAGCAAAATAAGAAACGCCTTCTCCTTTGTATGACCCACTGAAGCATTCCCGCCGTTGAGGGATAAGAAGTTGTGGAAAGCAAAGCTAAAGTCACTATGTAGACTGGAGAAACCATAGAAAAGAGAACGAGAACCCTAGAAATGTTATTCTTGACTGGTTATATGTGTCCCCATTTGACATAAGGGGCATACTTAAAGCCATGAGTTTATTCTAGGAGGAGTCCTAGCAGCACAAAGGCACTTGACAGCTAACCAACAGGTTGGTGGTTCAAACCCACTCAGTGGCTCTTTGAGAGAAATACCTGAAGATCTGCAATAGTTAAGAAAACCCCAGCTCAACTTGTGGCAAATAGTTACAACTTCCTCCGCTTTATTACTGTGTGTTAAGTGCTGTCTTATAGATTCCAGCTCCCAGGGACCTGTGTACGACAGACAAAGCTCTGCCTGGTCCCGTGCCATCCTCACAATCACTCCCGTGCTTGAGCCAGTGTTGCAGCCGCCGTCCATCCAACTACGTAAGCTGCTTCATGGCTTGTTTGCTTTTTTAAGTTCTAAATGACAGAGTGACCTTTGATCTGTTCACTTACTGGCATTGGTTGCTTTCGTTTCATGGAGTGAGGAAGTGAATTCGTAGATTACATTTTCTCCCATCATTTGGAAAGCTCTGCTTTAGGCATTGGAAAGAAACAGGGTAGTATTTAGTAAGAGAAATATATACTGCACTAAGCTAATTCCAATCAAAGTGAAGCTGATGGAAGTGAGAAGAGAGAACCAGAACTCAGAAAAGTTCAAGCATTTGGGAGTTCAGGTGAGTTATGCAGGGTTGCAAATGGGGAGAATTGTCCCTTGCTGAGAAGACTGACGGAATGAATATTTGGAAGGAAATCAAATGGGTTGTTATTGTTGGGTGCTGCACAGTTGGTTCTGACTCATAATGACCCTGTGTACAGTAGAACACAGCATCCACTGGTCACAAGTCATCCTGACTCCTGTTCTCCTACTTGAGACCGCTGTTGCGCTCCTCTGCTGATGATCCATCTTGTCCAGGACCTTCCTCATTTTAGTTGCCCTGTACCTTACCATGCAGGATGTTCTTCTGCAGGGACTGCCTTCCCCTGACAACCTGTCTCTTCTGATGACAGGCCAGAAGGGCCCAGATAGTGGAAAGCAAATAAAGGAGAAATGATAAGAATTTAAAATTGCAGGAAATTCCAAGAATTGTTAAAGGGAGAGAAGATAACATAGGGAAAGCCTTCATATGTCCTATTTTGAAAATTGGTGATTCAGAAAGTTTGGGGGAAGGCACATTACACCTTGTGCTAGTCCATCCAGGTTGACTAAAGAAACAAATCCAGAGACTTCATCTGTGTTTAGTAGAGAACTTTATACCAAAGAGTAATTGTATATTAAGAAAATATCCCAGCCTAGTCCAGATCAAGTCCATAAAATGGATATTAGCCCATATGGCTGATACCAGTCGATATAATCCTCTTTAAATCCACACAGCCATGCAAGGATACTAAGTTCAGGAAGATCACAGGCCAGTGGGCAGAAAGTCTTGTGGATCCAGTGGTAGTGAAAACACTTAGTGCTGGCTTTGATCTTGCCATGGCTCCTCCAGCTCCAAGGCTCTGGCTGCCATCATCACATCTCCATGTAGCTTATCAATAGGAATGTCTTACAGGGAGAGGAAGCAGTTGTGTCCTGCCCCCAGGAAGACTGGAGTTTTCCTCAGGGAAGGCCATGCCCACCCAGAGGTTTCTTTGGCTACGACCTGATTGACAAGTTAGGCTCTACCCCTTTGCAACTGCCACACACCTTCATTACCTGGTGTTACTGTGGATCTGAGACAGTGGTAACAAAAGCCCATCTCATTGATCTTTTGTTCTTTTCCCACCCTTGTTTTCTCATAACTCCCGAAGACTGGAATTGTTTTAGCTTACTCAGAGACAATGTTGTCTCTGCACATGGATCAGTAAGGACAGGAAGGTAGCATTGAAAATGATTTCCAGCTTCTCAAGCAGGCATCCTACACTGCTGAGAGAAGGTTGCTGTACTCATACAAATCGTGTCATGGCTTTCATTCTGCAGGGAGAGATGGCATAGCTTATAGTTTTTGCATATCTCAGGGTGAAAAATTCCATTATTCTAATCTGGTTTTATGTAAAAGAAAAAAAATAGCATGTGTCTATAAACAAAATGATAAGCTACATCTGACTGGCTTTATGGCAGAATAGTGATAAAAATTTTACTCAGATATAGTCCAACTTCTTACCAGTAACAGGGCTGCCTTGATTTGACACTAATTTTGTTGTTTTTCTGTCATCTTACCTACATCCTAGGAGATTGTACTCTAATGTTTTATTGCAAACAGAAGAAATATCTCCAGGACAAGTACATCTGTTTTCTTGGACTTGTGACATTTAAAGAGCAATGGGATGGTAATGGGACTAATGAAACAGAAATGCGGCTTTAAAACAGTCCTCATGAGAACCCTAATTCCTCCTTGACTTACAAAGGGACTGAACTGGACAGTTTCCTTCATGGAGATCAGCATAGAGAAGGATTCAAAGCGAAAAAACAGTTAAACAATGACATTGTTCACTTTTCAAACAGGCTGTCATTGTTTTCTTTTTGGTAAGGAAAAATTTATCATCAAAGAGATAGAGAAGTGTATTTCTTTGAGTGTGGTGGTCTATCATGAGCTTTGAATTACTCTGGGAGGAAAGAGGTTGCAATACAAAAATAATCCTTCTTTGGTAATTGATTTTTGTACTTTTATTTGAATCTACCAGATTGGTTTTAGTGCTGGTACAGTACAATGTGGCATGGAGCAGGAATATTGATAAAATAATACATGAGCTCTGCAAGTTGTCAATATCTGTGGCAGGGCTCAGTGCTTATGCTTGGGGATTGTGAAGACAGGCAGGTCTGCAGTCTGGATGCTTGAGTCCTCACAACTCAGAACAAAGCCACTTGGTCTGTCAGACATGGGCATGTTGAGTAAGAATATCTGAATGAAAGACACTTCTAGTTATTTCTAGGTTATGTAGTTCCTTAAGACAACATCTAATTGAAAGAGATTTTAAAAATATCATTCATTCCATTCATCATCTCAGTAAGCACTCGAGTTTGTAATGTTCACCAAACACTGGAACAGGGCTTATGAATAGATCCATGGACAGAAGCAAGTCTCTGGTCACTGAGGTTCTCACACTAGTTACCATCCACTTGATTCTAACTGGTTAGATTTCTCCCCAAATCTTCTGATGCATCTCTCAGTGAGCTGGGAATTCCAAACTTGCAGTTATTGGCTGTGATGGTTAGGATGATGCCAACTTGACACTCCCAGCTAAGGGTCGGGGTGGAGCCTTGCCTCTCAATTAGGCTCCAGCTTGATGCCACCTCCTTGAATGGAGGTCCCCTTCTGCTGGATCAGATTGTGCTTCATTGGTTCTTCAATGGCAACTTTTCCAGAAGATTACCTGGCAATTCTTCTGTGGCACCTCTGGCATGTTGTTTCATAGTAAGTGTATGCACAGTTGGCATCACTGGGACTCCAGGA